>JAVCKV010565808.1:0-10512 GCA_032274145.1 Herpochondria borealis | reverse complement strand
TACCGCAACATAGTTCGCTGGCAGCAGCTGTGTGCGCTGTCAATGAGATCAAAGTAGGTATAAATAGATATCCAGCGTTGTATAGTGAACATTTATACTTTTTAATCACTTCACAATACACGGTGGCAGTTTCGTGACTGGAAAAGACATCCGACATACTGTATCAGGAGCAACCGGAAACCAGTGATAGGAATAGTACAGATGTACATACGGCACTACAATGAGCCGGGTGTCACTGGCTCTTCCGAAAAGTGCCCATCATTCACGACCATGGCATAAATCTGTCGAGACTGAAGTTTCTGCTTCTCCCCTTTGCTCTCTACAATGGTGTATCAACGATCAATAGTACTGTACTTGTTGGGGCTATCACTCTCATTACAATCATCACATATCGACGCTGCTTCTCTGCTAAGAGCGGGGGGCACACAAATCAGAGGCAACCCCAATCGTCGACAGGCAACCAAGAAGAATGACTGTCAATGGAAATCAGTCGACATTCCTCGAATCCACGCCAATGATATTGGCACGGTCGAAGATTTCTATGACACGTATTCGGAATCGCCTGTAATCATTACTGGTATTGTCGATGAGACGTGGGGCTTGACGGATGAAGAACCGGAATGGGACTTTGATTTTCTTCTCGACAAGTGTCCTCAAGCAGAGCTGCCAATCATGGAAAAGGTACACGATTCCGAGCAATGGGCCAACTTGGTCATGGAGGGTGTCATGCCGTTGGAAGACTTTGTACAATACGTCGAAGAAGAGTCGCAAGAACAAGAAAACAAGCTCTATGGATTCGATTTGGTGATTCGACAAGAATGTCCCGAACTATTACCCTTTTTCAAAGTCCCTCGTTTCTGCAACGAATGCGTCTTGCAAAGTGATCATGTGCGCGGTCACTTTCAAGAAGAATTTGATGAAGAAGCCATCTTTGCCTGGCCGACCATGATGATTGGACCTCAAGGCTCCACATCAGCGCTTCATGTGGACAATGAAGGGCTGCCCTTTTGGATGGCACTGTTGAAAGGCCGCAAACATTGGCGCGTCTTGCCCTACAAGGCCAACTACAATCTGACAGGACCTGATCCACATGAGCAGTTTCATCCACCGCCCTTTGGAAAGGACTTTCGTGGTGCGGTACTGGAAGAATATTATGGAGGAGGCACGTACGAGTTTGATGGCTTTGATCCAGATTTCAAGGAGTATCCCTCGCTCTGTCACGCTGAAATGCACGAGGGCATCCTCGAAGCGGGCGAAGTTATCTATGTTCCAAACTCGGCGCCCCACGGAGTCATTAACTTGGAACACACGATTGCCATTACGGCCAATTACTTTCATCCACTTGACAAGTCGCAACAACAGTGGCTCCGTAAAAACTGCAACGAGGCAGATGAGGATCGAGGGTACAGTCACGAGGTGTGTCGTTACATGTTTGATCGCATCAGGCATCGAGAGGAGAATTTGGGACCCCAAGAAGATTTGGATTTGGAATCGTACATGAATGAACACTACTTTCAACAGAATTTTGATGAAGAATTATAAGTAATAGAAAGTGATGATGGGGATGGCGTCGATTTGGATTGGTCAATCATCTAGAGTAGTTCTTTGAATTTAGCTATCCATCAATAGCAGATTTTGAATAGACTGAGTTAGGACGACTCGCTGAGAATCAGCCTCAGGTATCACCATCCTGTGTGAGATGTCTAGAGGGCTCGAGCAGGAGACAGTGAGCCATGAGCCATCAATATGACCTGCAACAGATCTTCTGTGCTGGTGTTGCCCGACAATCGGGTTCTTGCAACACCACTGCAATACTCCTCTTTGAGTAATGGGTTGTCCACCAAATCTTCAAGAACTCTGATGCATTATTCTACAAGACAAGCTTTTGAATCCAGCTCACACTGCAGAAGTGCCTTGTCCGCAACGGAGAGTATTTGCTGAGCGCGATCCCTGACCGGGATCTCCGTCTGATCGCCAGTCGGGGTGACCTTTCTGATCATTGCTCGCAACCGTTTCTCGCGAGTTCTTGCGGTCTTCTCGTAGTTGCTTTCGTCCGCCACTACCCTCTAAGAGGACCTGATACAGAGCAGGCAAAAACGCTGTCAACAACTCCGTCATAGATATCCTCTCCTTGGTTAAGACAGACCGGCACCAGAAGCAAGACGAGCAAACTCGAGGAGGGCTTTGAGCTGAAACAGCGATCCTTGTAGTGCTAGTGGGTGGCCGCAGAGTTGATCCGCAATTGCAAGCTCTCATACGTCCACGATCATCTCGCCGTCACAGCCGTAGATGGTGTCAACGTCGCTCGTTGTCGTCAAGTAATAGAGTAGTATTCTGATTTGATTGAAAGCACCAATAATGGCAGTTTGAAGCCGTAACAGGCAACACCGACCTTGCCGGGGAACCACATTCTTACAGTGCTCATAGAGTTCCCCATGGCAAGGGGAGCTTGGCCAAAGTCGTACATCCTCTTGTCTGGGTGGCCGTCAGTCCAATTTCGTAAGTCCTCCAAAAGATCGTATACAGTGTAAGGAAGATGTAGAGCTCTTCGAGCAAAAGTTCTTGATACGGAAAGTCGTTATCAGCGTAGACTCGACGCAGGACTTTACCAGACTAACCTTTCCATGCTGGAAATCAGCTTCAGACTTCGTCGCGGAGCTCAATTTTCCGCAAGTTCAACGGCCAGTGACATCCACCATGTCGAAGGTCACTACTGCTTGCCCATGCGAGCTAAGCCAACAATCAACCCTGGGGCTACTTACTTCAAACACAGGTATACGTTGATAGTTGCATGATTCTATTAATGAATAAACATGTCTCTAAACTGGATTCTCAATTTGCCATCGACACTTCTCATTAACCATCAAGATATCCTTCTACCCGGTCCAAGCCACACCAGTCATACTCGTATAACGTAGAGCAATTTCGCCTCTGTGGCATCTCTAAACCTTGATTTTCGTCATGTTACGACGGCTCGGCACAGAGTCAGCGAGAGTGTTTCCGTGCACAATTTGTCTGGATAAGAGGAACGAGGCAGGCGTTGCTGCTGTAACTGACTCGGTCCTAGTATCAATACCAGTTCTTAAAAAGTTCCTTAAAGGTGTGCTCTGGAGAGGCTATTGTACAACATCGTAAAATAGAGCGATCGGATTCAAACAAATGGCTCGATAGACAAGGTCTAATATCTCGTTGGATTTATAGCCTTGCCACTCTTTCGATCCAATCATCAACGCAGGGTGCAGTCTACTGATGGGGTCTTCCACAGACAAGGATCGAGCGTCAAGCTCAACAAGTTTCTGGATGACTTTTGGAGATACCTTGGAGGATGGGGACAAGGCAACATGCAGGGGGAGTTGCCCAGATCTGTTCGCAACATTGAGTGGAAAGTGTTCCACGCTTTCCGTATAGTGATCCTCTTGTAGTTCTGTGCTCTGCAAGATGGCATGTAATGGGCAAATTGGGCCACCACCTTCATCATAGCCCAGTTGCCCATGACAAGACAATGCCTGCAGACGGATTGCCCAGTTTGAATGCTCGCAGTTCCATGTATCCACGAGGGGAGTGTACTGTAAAAGCAGCTCCAGTACGCCCTCTGACACCAGATACCCCTCCTCCTGATTATGACGTAAAAGATCATCAATGGGGGTGTTTCCCAACCGATCCCGTATGGACGCTGCAACAGGAGCTGCTTCGAGAAGAAGTCGAACTGCATGTTTGTAGGTCTCCAGGCCATGCGAGTGCTGGCTGTAGGATCTCTCGTGAAATAAATGGCATACTGGAATCTTTCCATTCGCCTTCGCCTGGTTCACGGCGTTGCCAGACATGCTCTTTGGAATCTCGGCCATTGTCTTGTTGTTGGTGCAACAAGAGGAGTGGATTATGAATGACACGTTTCTCGGTGTCTGGAACTTGATTGGTTTCCTCTTGATTGTACCCATCGGAGCGCTAGTCCTTCACCTTGGAATGGCGCCGACGCAGCTTTACACTTCCAATGTGCCCAACAGTTACATCTTTGAGTACGTACCCCATGGTACTGGGTCCTGCTGCCATTGTACCCGTTCTTTATAGCTGGAATGTGATTGTTGCAGTCTGGGCTCTGTCCTAAAGGTAATAGCAATCGCCCAAAATATCAAAGAGTCGAGTCTCTCCACAGTATAATGCCGAGATGCTAAGCTCTTACGTGCAGACTAAGCAGTGCATCAATAAAAAGTAGTACGGTAAAGATTGTTCACATTATTTGCGGGAGCAACACATCTTAGTATCCTATTATTTTATATTTCAACATTAGCCGCAGTGTCTGGCATTTCAATGTAAAATGCGTGATTGCGCGTGGAGTAGTATCGGGGTCCGCATGGACTTTTTCGATCGGCGTGTGTGTTCCACTGACAACCAACGGCTCGTTCCGGTCCACAATCACGTGGGAAGCCAACCTTGTTGGATCTATCATCATAATTGCAATACTTCCAGTCGTTCGTCTCATTGATGGCATCGTCGTACGTCGAATAGAGTTCAAAGTCAACGTGCAATGTGTTGTTGGCGGATGTCCAATCGTTCAAAAAGAGATTGATAAAGTTCATCTCATCCGGGACATTTGTGAGACGACGGTAGTAAATGTGCTGATGACTGTCGCGGCATGTAGGACAGTGACGGTAGATGATACCATTGGGGCTCTTATCAAACTTCTCACGGAACTCAACGTCTCGATCAGTCACGTTGTGAGTCTTGGTGGGGTAGTAGCCAATTCCCTTGCCAGCGACATGTGCCCACTTGGTCTGGGCGGGAGTGTCGAATTGGTGGGTCACTACGGGGATGAGAAAGTGGTCATTGAGAAACTCACTCTGCGTGTCGACGCATGAATCAACAATGTGTTGATCCAGTGCACTGGCAGCATCCTCAGTGTCGTTCTCGTTGTGGAAGGTCTTGAAGTCTTCTCCACAGTCCTTGTAGGTGACGGCAACTTCGTCTTGTGTGATGGTAATGTTGGATCCACTGAATGAGAGTGTGTACTTTTCATTGGCAACATCAAGGGTGCGACACGCCGCATTGGTGACGACAGGCATGTTCTCGAGGCAGGAGCACATTGGGGCGCCGGGAATGTTCTTGACATAGCCCTTATCAAGAAAGGTTCCGAAACTAAGGTCAAAGAGAGCATTACCGCGATACTGGTAACTGTCAGAGTTCTCATCGTCATCCCACTTGAAGGCGGTACAGTACGTTGGGACGCTGCTGTCAAACACACCGAACCCAGTTCGAACATGGCTGGACTTGGCAGAGTTACTCAAATCGTGTGTGCAGACATCGGCATTGTCCTCTAGTGCGGTACCCATACGCTCGTCGGTAAAGCAACACATGATGGAGTTCAAGGCACATTCGGAGGTGAGATTGAACTGTGAGAGGTAAGGAGGGAAGTCGTCCAGACCTTCCTTATTCGTTTCTTGGTATTCAGGATCAGCGGCCTCTTTTCCAAAGTAGGAGACATAGGTATAGTCTCGTAGGGAGTCATACTCTGGCATCAAGATTCGCTTGGATGGTGCGACATTGTCACGGATACGAACGATCCTATTGGCGCTAATTGCCAGCTTCTTGAGTGCACCGTCAGTCTCTTGATCATTGTTGAACGGTCCTCCTCCATCAAAGTACGTCGAATCAAAGTTCCTGGTTTCGTCCGTGACGGATGAAAAGTTGCTGCGATGATTCAGAAAGCGTGAGCAAGGGTGGGCTAGTTGATTCTATTAGGTGCAATACATTTCGATACTTACAATGCTGAAGCATCACAGGCTTCTTGCAGGTCTTCCACGGAGATCATCATCGTACCCACATCACAGCCAGTTTGAGTCTTGATGTTTTCAAGGGTGCAAGGCCCCTGGAAGCTTAGACTGGCACCACTCGCCGGGCATTGCGCTGCCACAAGTGGAATGATTGCGAGTGCAGCAAAAACAACTCGAAGCATGGTGATTTCGATTTCGACGAAAAAGGTTTTGTGAACCTATGCTTTTCCATCCTTTGAAAGCGTCTAGGGTCATCCAACGGAATATCTTAGGAGCGTCTTTTTCAATCTGATCTCTAAGAACGATACATTACAGTCATATGACTCTTCAAAGCCAGTCACTCCATAATTGGCTCTCGAAATAGGACATATTTGTACACGTTTAGACAAAATCGGGACAAGGTCTTTTTATTCGCAGCAGGACATGCGACAGGCAAAGAACATTTATTGAGGTGACTCATAAAAGATTGTTTCATTTATACGACGAAATATGGCGTGGCTATGCTTCCAATAGTTGAATGTAGACGTGGTGTTGCACATTCAGACAAGTAACGGAAGGCCGAAAGCTCATTGCGATGAGGCATTTGTCTTGTCAACAGATGAACCCATAGCCACACTTTTTAGTCTTTCTTACCAAGAGAATGTTGGATTGGCGACTCAAGATTAATATTGGTCCAGTCAATTGGATATATTGTAGAGAATACGATTGGGCCTGATGACTCTTTCCAGCCTTTCAATTTCTAAACATGTCAGATGGCTGGACATTTGTGGGATCTTTTCCATCTTTTGCAAATCCATCGGTCATTTCGAATCTGGCAACGATACAGAACTCACAAAGTTTCTTTCCAACCAAAACGATGAAGTATCTTGCGATCGCCGTTCTTGGCGCCTTAGTCCAAGGTGGATCTTCTGCAACCGAGTGCGCGTCTGGTGCCTTCACCCTCAATGTTGAAGGATACTGCAACCATACTGCTCTTTTGGCTTCCTTTACTGAGTGGTTTGAAGAGCCCGGAAACGTTGCTGATGGGTGTACCAGTACCGCCGAAGATGAGCTTAATCGTCTTCTCAATGCCAACAGCACCGTCGAAGCCTCCACTACTGTTCACGGTCTTTGTCGATCAGCCTTTGAAAACTATGGTGATCTGCCCTTCGAGACCAGCACCGGAAAGGATGCCCGTTTCGTCGAAGAATACTACAAGGGAAACAGCGACTGGAACGAACAAGTTCAAACGGAGACTGATGGCGATGAAGGAGACAAAATGGTCCTAAAGGAAGATGCAAGGGCGGTTGACCAGTTTCACGACGCTGGAGGACGCCACGAAATCCTTGGCATGCCAGACTTGCCCAACTTTGACAGCTGTGCCATGAACGCAGCCTACTGTTGCTGGCCCAAGGATCGTCAGGACGATAATGATGGAAACTGTGACAAGCCCTACGACCGTAACTGTGTGGATGCTAATCCTGGTGACAATACTGGTAAGAACAACACATGATCTATGATGATGGAGCTTCATGTGTATTCTCGAACGCTGACGCTCACACTTTTGTCTCCCCAGACTTATGCTTCGTCGATCACGCTGAAGGTGCCAAGTCAACCGGATACAATGCAACTGAGGGGTGGTTCGCGTTTCCATTTGACGATGGTAACAATAACTTCAAAGCAGAGGGCCCAATTCATTGTCATGGATTCGCATGGGCTGACGATAAGAACGACCCAAGTTATGTCTACCGTGGCAACAACCTCTTCTTTGTGAGTCTTTTCGATCACATGTACACTCGTGGATATGTCAAAAACATCCCATCAGCTCCAATGTGTGGGTGTGCTGAGCAAATGCCAACGGTTTCTCGCTCCGATTGCACTCAAATTGATTTCGAGAATCAGGAGCACGATTTCGTCTTCACTTTCAACGCCGGTGTTGCGAGCGCGGAACTCAAGACGCTCTTTATCGATTTCAATGCATGTCAGGGACTTGACAGAGATTTCGATGATGACGATAACGATTTATGGAGCTACATGAATCGCCTCTACGTGGATGATAAGATCAGTGGAGACAAGCTGCAAATGTTGAGTCAGAAACTCGTTGGAGACAACAACTGTGAAGTAGGCAAGCAAAAAGGACTTGCCAAAAATGATCTTATTCGTGGCCACAACACTGCTGAAGAGGATTGGATCTTTCTCGATGGCCGTGACTCCCTTGACCAGAGCACCTATTATGGGAAGGCTGCCTTCGACCACATCATCGACTCCAATAACACTACGCTCCCAATTTTCCGTCGGGCCTGCGCTTCGTGCTATTTCGACCAGCAGTGGCTCTACTACAAGCGTGTCACACCTATTCCTGTTGATCTTGATCTCTGGTGGCACCTCAGATTCGGCAGGAAAAAGGTCACGGGCAACGAGTATGGCACAGACTTTCTCATCTACGGCTCTTACGAGGACGCGCAGAAAGACGAGAACGCTTGGACATGCCCAAACTATAACTACGGGCGTGGGTTCCCAGGCGACTGTGGTCCAGACGGAACCACTCGTACAAACCAAGGCAGCATTTTCAGGGAAGACCGCGGTATTAGCTCTGGCGCAAATGATGTTGCCTGGTTCACTGAGAATCAAGGCAAGGAGCTCCGTTCGATGACACTCACGTCCATGTCGCGAAGCGCAGGAAACTCTTTTGGAGGCCTTGTTTCTACATTGATTGGTGTCAACAACATTCCAGGTGATGCGTATACAGATGAGGAGAGCGGGGCACTCTACGTTTCGGCTTCTGGAAAGGTAAGCATCAAAGAGAATTTGACATCTTGTTACGTGAAACATTTCTCCCACCGTCACCCGTTGTCATCTCACGTAAACATTGATTGAACAGGATATCTGGTCCACCAGTGACGGCATGAGGTTCACATATGAAGACTCTTCTGGCGACTTGACAGTCAGCGTGAAAGTCAGCAGTATGGACTACAGAGGTATGTAAATTGTTCGTGAACTGATGCATGCTTGTCTCATGTAACTTTGCTAACCGAAATCCCTTTTCCACATCGTCAGAGTCTTGGACCAAAGCAGGTTTGATGGTTCGCGATTCTCTCGAGGCTGATGCTAAGCATTTCTCGGTCATCTTGTCGGGCAAAAACGATGTAACTACGATTTGGCGCGCTGCAGACGGCGGAAGCACTTCTGCTAGTGGTCACGTCAGTAGAGTTGAGCACGAGTCCATTTGGCTCAAGCTCACCAAGAGAGGCGACACGTTCCGAGGCTTCAAGTCGTTTGATGGCGAGACTTGGGCAATGGTAAGCACAGAACGCAACGTCGCGATGAATGCTACTGACCTCAAGGTCGGGCTTGCCGTCACATCGCACCACACCGGCAAGCTGACTGAAGTCAAGTTTGAGCACTACACCAACGAAACCTACGAATTCCCAAGCAGTGCTCCCTCCGGCTCTCCTGCACCATCCTACGGTCACCAGGCTCTTGACATTCGTAACTTTGTCATCAAGAAGCCATCCGATGTTGTCGTCCAGGGAGACAAGACTATTGTTGAATCAGCTGGAAGGCAAATTTGGGGCACCTATGATGAATTCACATTCCTCAACCACAAGGCGACTGGCGACTTCACCATGTCGGTTCGTGTGAACAGCTTGCACACAGCCCATTCGTGGTCCAAGATGGGCATTATGGTGCGTGAATCCCTTGCCGCGGGCGCCAAGAACCTCTTTCTCGCGCTCGCTCCCAAGCAGGGCATCATTCGACAAGTGCGGAAGGAGACTGGTGGAAGCACTGTCAATAAGCATTACAACAGGAAGGCACAGGATACGGTATGGTTGCGGATCAAAAGAGAAGGCAACGTCTTTACATGTTGGGAATCCGTGGTGGGTAATCCAGATGACAGCGAATGGCACCCGGTCCGTCAAGGCGAGTCCTTTACCACTTCCGACATTGACTTTGGCAGCGCGCCACTGGAGGTTGGTATCGCAATGGTCTCCAGCAGTTCGAGCGTGTACTCAAAAGCTGAATTCGAGCACTTTGCTCTGGTGCAGGCCGGGCCGCCGTAAACGTATCTATATTATATATAACATTGTTTTATGTAAAAATCAATATCCTAGGTTTTGTTGGAATCAACGTCAAACGATTCTAGAGGGAAGTTATGGTAGTCTTTGAGGTTTTCTACAGAGAAGTTTGGGAATTTGGAGCTCATCATACTTATTTCGGAAACAACGCTTGGGAAGAGTTTGCACCTGGTTTGAAAACGATTGAGCAGGCAACTGAAATTCGAAGACGCGTTTTAAGTGCCTTTGAAGAAGCTGAAAATACCGATGATCCTAAAAAGAAGAAAAAATTGTTAACAAATATGATGATGTCTTTATGGATTCTCTAGAAAAAATTGATAGACTTAGGGTCATAAACAAGAATCAAGAAAATTCAACGCAAATTCCTACGCGATCAACAACTCCATTTCTCACAAAACAAACGCCTCAAAACCTCAAGTCTACAAACCTTCAAAATTTACAACACAACATCCAAACTACCACACCTACAAAGCTAACTACAAGAGCAAGACTACAAACTCTACAACCAACTTTGTCAATACCCAAGCAAATCCATCCGTTCCTTCAGTTTTAAATCATCAAACCCAACGTCATCTTCAGAGAGGCACTTCGCTCCGCAAGCCTATTCCTCCAGCTCCCAACATTCCATCATTTATTCCATCGTCCCAACTTACAATGTCTTCATCATTTCAGAGAGGCTCAGATTCAAC
>JAVCKV010565797.1:0-10513 GCA_032274145.1 Herpochondria borealis | reverse complement strand
TCTCCCAGCAACTCAGTGTTCTCGTCTTGCGAGAAATCCCTCTTGCACTCACTTTGGATATTCACCTATTCATAGCCTTCGCATCAGCATCAGGTCCAAGCAGTCGGAATAAAGATCTTACCAGGGTACCCCATCTCCCAGCAACTCAAGTGTTCTCGTCTTGTGAGAAACCCCTCTTGCACTCACTTTGGATATTCACCTATTCATAGCCTTCGCATCAGCATCAGGTCCAAGCGCATCCATCTCATTTCCAATCTATTACTGTATAATAACTACGTTCAGCATCATGTCTCGTCAGGATCTTGAAAATGCTGTGCTACTTAGGAACTTAGAACAGATTCGTCGACTGGTTGAAGAAGAAGGACTAGATGTGAACACACACCTGAGCCCCAGAAAAACTGCGCTGCATTGGGCAGTTCATCGTGAGTTTGCTGATGTTGTCCAGTGTTTGTTGGAGCTCAAGGCAGACGCAAATGGCAAGGGAGGGCAGACCCCACTTCAGACGGCTTGCCGCTTCCACGGTGACGTTCAAATTATTCAGCTGCTGATTGATCACAAGGCTGACGTAAATGCCAAAAATGTTAGATTTGGTGGTCAGACGGCGCTTCACAGTGCTATTGAAAAAGATTACATTGAAGCCGTCAGGGTTATGTTGGATCATCTTTCGTCAAGCAATGACCCAGCTTCAATAGAGTCTGCACTAATGTGTCTTGACGATCGTGGGCGTTTATCATTTCATAATGTCCAAAACCCTGAGATGGCGAAACTTCTATTGGAGCGGCCTTTACTGGAGGATGAGGATCAAGTTGTTCCATGGGTGTGTCGTGAGATGTTGTTCGCGAAGGATGGTGGTGGAAGATCGCTTCTCGACCAGCAGGAAGGCAAGGGACCACTGTTTGACTATCTTGTATCTTTCACCGACCTGTCCTTGACAGTCCCCGAGAGAGCGGCTACGGCGCCATGTTGCGAACACCGCGGCAAGATACCACCACGCCACGCGGTAGCCCCATTCAACCCGAATCTCAACGAGTTTCAACGCAGCATTGCAAAAACATTTCTCAACAAATGGGACCATTCGTTTCGAGGCACGACGGCGGACCATCACGAGGACGTGCATGCTATGTTACTCGATGAGTTGAAGTATGTCATCATGACATATCTCTCGACAGCAGACATCATGAAGATCTAGTAGTCGACCGAATGTGTGCACTGAAGAATGGTGTGTGCAACATATCATCCATCGAATTTATCAGTACAAGAATCTATAAGTGAAGAAGGAACAAGAGCAGAACATTTTATACAACGTACATCGAACTAACCAGGGAGTCGAAAGAAACATTACTCGTGTGTGGACATCGGACACATGTGCATCTCATCTATGTATGCACACCTTCTCTATGGTACAGGTGGTCCCTGCGAGACACACCGAATACAGTAAATATTGATATATTATATGCATTTTTTGAAAAGGCAGCAATGAAGTTTGAGAAAACTCGTGCGCATGTATCTCATGATGTGTTGTGGTCCGTAGTTTCCATTCAATCCCACACTGGATCCCACTGAAGAAGTTCATAGAGCCGTTGATTGTATGGCTTGTAGAATTCTTCCAACTTGGCTCGTGTCGACGGCAACATCTCCTTCTGGTACACCGTCTTGTGCACCGACGCACCAATCTGCAAGGTATGCGGTTCCATTCCCAAAAAGTCCAACACGCCATTGTACACATGTTGACGTTCCTCGCCCTTGAGATCCGCCGAGTGCACCACTTTGAGATTCGACTCGACGGAACGACCAGCCGCTTTCAGCCCCATGGTGTAATGCAACAGTTGAATCGCATACAAGCCTCGCGACACAAACGTACGACACTTGCGATCGGTGCGGGTATTGTACTGCTGCCACGTCAAGAGCTCATGGTAGGGATTGTCTTGACTGGCTGGCACACCGGCCTTGTTCAAGTCCTCTAGATTGGCATCGACCCATTCGTCAAACGTCTTGTCGGTACACCACTCCTTTTGCAAGTAAAAGTTGTAGTGCGAAAAGGCACGATCAATGGGATTGCGCAAAATGGCCAAAATCTTGGCCTGCGGCATGGCACAATTGAGAAATTGTGGGATCGTGTCCGAGTCTTGCATGTAGAGGGGAGAGTCGTCCATGTACATCATCTTGTCGTGTTGTTTCAACTCGTTCACGGCAGCTGGACAAGAATCTTTAATCAAGGTCTCGTAGCCCTTGCGCAATTCATGTTGATTCAGTACATCGTTCTTTTTCTTGTCGATCAATCCAAAGTTGAAGTAGTTGAGTTCGAAGGTACTGTGACCTTTAGCACATCGTGAGGCAAAATGAGGATGTTCCTCCAAAAAGGTATGCATTGCTTTAGTACCTCCCTTTTGAACTCCAATCTGGATCAACATTTGGTTCAACCACGGTTCAAAAGTAGTTGCATTCTTCGTAGTACTTTCCGGTTGGCATGTTTTGCTCGAAAAGAAATCCAGCATGAGCTCTTCCGGAGTCTTTGATGGTGGAGCAATTGTTGTTTGCTTCTTTAGTACTGGAGCAACTGGTGGTTTGCTGTCGTCCTTTGGTAGAGTGCTGCTCTTGCTGCTTTGGGTAACATTTGAAGCCTTCTCTCCATCAGAAGAAACAGGAGTTTCCTTCTCATCGTCCTCTGCACTCTTTTTTGGTGGAGCAATCGAAGCATGTTGTTGTTTGGTGGCTGCTGTTGTTGGTTTGCTGTCATCCTTGGGCAGGGTTCCATCGCCGACAAAGGCGTGTGAATTATCGCTCTGTGTCGACTCGACGCTCTTGCTTTTTTGCGTTGTTTCATTGTTATTATTCACCGACGGACCACCCTTGTTGACGACGGGAACTTGTTTCTTCTTGCTGTCGTCGTCGTCGTCCTTGGGCAGGACGCCGCCATCAACCAGGACCGGGAAAGGAGAGTCCGTCTGTGCTGCTGCTGAGCTATTATTATTATTGTTATTGCCCATGATATCTGATAGTGCTGTTCCATTAGCATTGCTAGTCGTCGTCGTCATCACGCTGTTGCCTCCTCGCAATGTAGTTTTAATTTTCTTGGACAAGTCCTCGGCGACACTGTCGACTTGTTCACCCCATTCTCCAATGTAGACTCCCACAAAGAGCGCCGCAGCTAGAATGATTGACACGAAGGTCAAGTATGCATTCATAGTTGATTGATTGATTGATTCTATGTATGTATTCTTCTTGATGTCTCTTAGCGCTGCTCGATAGCGACTGGTTTTGTGAGTTGAAAAAAGTGAGCTCAACGACACGGTTCTCCAAAAACAGTTGTTGTTCTGAGTATGCTACAAAAATGTATTCGTATTTGAATATCTGGTTGTGTGTCATTATCAAGACTCAGTATGTGACCAAAAACGGTAGTTCTGTAACTAATACTTGGCATTGAATATGAGTATGAAGACCAAACTATGGCATACTCACACTTATTTTGTCTACTCCACCATAGTCATATGGTACTCGGAGTGCCGCATAATTCTTGGCGATGCCCCCGAAACACATGAAACGGCCAGGGAATTCTGGACCAGACGGAATGTTGAGAGTCGATGGAATCAATCTTGCAAATCAAGGGAACAACAACAAACACTTCGAAAGAAGTCCAAAGCAATTTTCACAATGAACACGTCTCTCATCGTCATTCACTTACTGTTCGTTTGCTCTGTGTTCCTCCGTTCTCGTCGATTCATCACTACTGCAAAGTAACTGAGAAAGCCCCGATCCAGCAAGAAGCCAACAACTCACAAAGTAGAAGAGACAACAAGCATGGCGTCCTCTCCCTTTCCTCCTCCTTCGTTTCCCTTTCCTCCAGCTGCTAAAAAACAACCTCCCAACAACAACAAGCCCCTGTATTATCCTACAATCTTTCGATACAAGTGTCGTGGTGGATTTTCTATCACGTCCGATGAACCTCATTCATCTGGAATTTGTCGAGGCATTCAAACGCAGTTGCAACACATTCGAGACTTGCCCCAATCCACGCAAGAACAGTCGCTCGATCACTTTTTACAAGACTATGTACCGCCCAGCAGTTCCGATGGAGGAGTGTCCCATCAAAATGAAATTCTAGATGTACCCGCCATGGTGTTTCAATTTGACGAGATTCCAAAGCAACACAAGCCTGTCGATAACGAGCATGCAGCAGTGGATTCCCCTCCCGACGACGACGATGAATGGCACGATTGGGCGGCGTACGGTTCCACAGAAGTGAGACTGCTAGTACTACGCGATGCCAAGACGAGTCAGGAAAAGGTTGTAGCTGTCGCACCCAACTGTAAACTGGGACTGGCAGTACGCGATGTCGGTCATGCACAAAAGGGTGGTGACACACTCGCTACTGTTCGGGTAGGACCCGTGGAAGTCCTACTGCGCAATCAATACGAAGTTCAAGATGACGACGCTACTGTTGTGAATAACAAGAATGCCAATGTTTCGCAGTCGTCCACAACAACAACCGACGACAAAAAGTCAGACGACGGCGCTCGCAGCATATCACCCACCACAATCTATCTCGCTGGTCAAAAGGTCTACGCTCAGTCTTGTAAGATTACAAGGGCCATGCAAACCAATGCGCACATTTTGAGGGAAGCGACACGAGAAGACTTTCCTCAACGATGTGTGGCCTCGTCGCAACGAATATTGTCGCATGTCGGTAAGACTGTCACCAAAACGGCAGACTTGATGCAGTCACTCTATGAGATTTGGCAAGATGATGACGATAATGACTAAGTAATAATATACAGTCAACGAGCGAGTCAGTAATGCTATATTATATACTATTGTATTATAAAGCAAACGTGTGGCGCAAGAGGCCTAGCGAATTTATAATAGAATGTACATAATATATGAACAAATAGACATGATGGCAATCTGCGTGTATGGCCCTTTGATTCGGAACAACCATTCATGCGCAAGGGTAGTATTTTTCCAACGCGGGCTGACGATGATAATTGCGCCAAGCACGAACTCTTACGCACTTCTGGGGAGTGTGTAGCCAACAAACATACTGGGGGCAGCCTTTGTAAGTGGCTGCATGATGCTACGAACTACTCTTGACGGCAACACGTGCATTGTTGGAAGGTAGGTAAACAGCGCTGTGGCGAACTCGGCCCAACGCAGTCTAGTTAGCCGAATGAAACTGCGTTAGAGATGAGACCCCTACAAATATAATGGCAACGAGATAGGTATGGCTTCTGAAACAAGAGAGACCAACAAAAAACGATGCTACGGACGCAATGTGGCACAAAGCAACAACAACACACAAGGGCAACAATATTGCACACAAGAGAGACAAGAGAGAGTACAGTAGGTACAAACATTCATCTCTAAAAACGACGGTAAGTACCTCCACATCAGCACATCCTTCCAATCTAATCCGCCAACGCCGCACCCAATTGTTCATCAGAGTCCAAAAGCTTGTCAAAGGCATCTGTTTCGCAAAAGGCGGCAAATTCTTCAGATTCAACCGATGGGACAGTACCACTGGCAGCAGCTGGAGTAGCAGCGGCAACCTTGACTGGTTCTGGAGCAGGAGGAGGAGATCCCTTCATGGCCCCTCGAATCTTGGCCAAGACAACAAGAGATCCGTATCCACTCATAATGGCGGCAGCGACTGAAAAAAAGGAGTTGATGAAAGAGACACAAGAAAAATGTGAGCACATGCAAGTACACACATGACGGAATTTGGAATCTCAACAATATAATAAACTCACGTTGCCAATCTTCAGGAAACACATCTCGAACGGTCTTGTCAATGCCAGTCCATTCTGGTTTGGCACCACCCGCCATGGTACGCTTTTGCGATTGACGGGATGCACATTGTGCGGTAGTACGAGCAGCAACACGAGTAGCAGCAAACATCTTGGTTGTGTGAACGAGTCTTTGTGATCGGTGGGTTGTTGAAGAGATTGGCGAACGCAAATAGGACGAGCCAAGGACGATGCAAAGGATTCCGTTTCTGGGGGAGATCCGTTTGTCTGTCATTCCAATAGACACGTTAAAATACAGTTTTACCACAAGAATCATCCAACGTACGCTGCCCACGCACGATACATAGACATACATACTGCATCATAATAACCGCCCCCCTGTCTGACGGTTTGGCTGGTTGCATCATTGCTGGCGTATTATAGCATTGTTCCACCATTTCATTACAAACCAACCAACCCATTCTCAAGGACCCCCGACAGCTTGTTGGAAGACTCAAGGCTTGCTGTACATAGCAGCCGAGTGATTCAAGTGGGTGATTGTGTTGAAAATTGACGGAAATCAGTGACTTCAAGCGGCAGCGAAACTTGCTTAGATTATCGGCCGACTCGTCGGGACTTGGTTTTGTCGTCCCTCTGTACAACAACACCAACACCAACAACAACGCATTGAAAGCACACACAGATACGCTATTATATATTCACAATGAAACGCATATTACCGAAAAAGAAGAAAAAGGCTCCTCCTCGCATTGTGAGTGAACAGCCGCAAAAGGATTTTGCGCACGCCTTGCATGAATATCAACAAACGGTACGACCCACGTTTTCCAACGATGATGGCATGTCGGAGTTCAAACAACAACAATATGATATAGAGAATAATGCTGCAGCAATGAGTCCCATTCAAGAGACGGCTCAATCGCCCTATCAGGGGGCAGCGCCGACAAAGAAAGCACCGCTGACTCCACGACATGTAGCTGCTGCTGCTGCTTCGACGACGAAACCATCTCCAGTGCATCATTCAGATCAACAACAACAACAACCGCAGCATCCATATGACAAACAGAGAGAAGAACAGCAGCAGCAACAACAGGAGTACAATACTCCCACGACTCCCTACATTTCCTTGGAAGAAGCCAACATGGCAGATACACATTACGAAGAAACCTATGGGGACGCCTACGTCGGTGCCCCCATGAAGTACATTTATCCCAATGGTTATCAATCGATGCGACCCCGCGGTGGTCCCTGGAAACTCAGCATTGCCATTTGCGTCCTCTTTACCTGGCTCTCTGTCTTTATCGTGGGTCATTGTTCGGATCGCGTCGATTCGAGCACGATGCAAAATTATCAACAAGAAATTGACGATGACGCTCTCGTGATTGAAACACGATGGTGTGGATCGCGACTGCTCTATTTCATGTGGGTCATGAGCATGCTCATTACAGGCCTGGCAGCAGCCTACTGTTCTGTGATTGGGTACATTAAAGTACGTGACTTTGCCGTGGCCAATTCACGATCGCAACCACCCGGCATGATGGGCAAATCCGATTATTATGTCACGATTGGCGATGCAACGACGACCGGCGGCAGTGACTATGAAAAGACAATCTACCAAGCCGATGGAACACCGCAATTTTGGGGCAGTCACATTTATCGACCCACGCAAGCGGCAGTGGCCGTCACGTCGCGGTAATAGAGCAAAAGATGAGTGCTGTCTGTCTGTCTGCTGTCGAGAGTATTATTTTTTAACATGATAGAGTATAGTCAAAGGTATATAAGTCAAGCAGTGTGTCGTTTCTGTGCTGCACACATGCATGCATGCATGGACAAACACTATGATAGAAGCAAGGCTTCCAAACTACGGAAGTATGTTTGTCGCCGTTAGACACCATCGATCCGCTCACCCGCGCACGCACAGAGCTGTTGACACAACAGATCTGATCGTACGCACGGGGCTATTCTGCTATTAGGAGGCTCCCATCCAGCCCCTTTTTACTTCACAACTAACTTTGAAACGAAAGTGTTTTGGAGTCCTCTTTGGAACACACCCCACCCCTCGAAACGCTGGATTCATTCTGTCGACCTTTGGAACGTTACTTTTCTTGCATGTGGCCACCACGAATCAATACAGTGGTTGACAGCCGTCAATTTCCTATTCATTCTCGAGGAGGAGGAGGAGGTCGAGCGTAGCTTTCAACATTAAAAAGTTAGTCGATACTCTACTAGAGTGCAGCTTTCATCTCTATCTAGCTATAAGCAACGCCTCATGGTTTCAATAGAGATGGCCCTCCTCGAACGCGAGCCAAACCATGTGCAAAATGACGGTGCTACTACCCCAGCCAGCTCCAAACCACTATCACGATGCTCCCTGCATGGTCGCGAGGAGAGTCATCAACGATTCCAAGGATGCGGACCCGCGTTGATTCGCCCCACAACTTTCATCCGCTAAAATAATAGCCGGCTAGAAAGCTCCTCATTTTAACCTTGCTCCATTTCTGAGCACGAACCACGCAAAACAAGTTGATAAGATCACACCGTTGTCGTGTCGTGTCGCGTATCACTCATCCCTCAATCCTTGTCGCTGTGGCCGATAGGGTTGTAAAATCTCCAGCGAAACGCCTTGTGTCACTTCGGCAGCCACGAGTGGTCCCAAAATAGGAGCCAACGTCATGCCGGAATGTGTCACGACAATGTAGAGATTTGATTCCTCCAGATATCCCACAATGGGTAGACCATCGCGCGGCATGGGTCGATCCGCAGTCTCGGCATGGGTAAATTTTATTGCATGATCATCCAGTGTTGGAATAATCAACTGGTTCAGTGCCAAGTCCATTTGTGTCGTCGTTTCTTTTGATAACGACGACGACATTCCAGCAATCGTGGCTCGTTCCGCTGCCTCTGATCCACCCACTTCAAGTGCACCTCCACCAGCAACGAGAGTACCATCTTGACGTTGAAGGAGGTGAGATTCGCGCACCGTGTCCACCAAGATGCGATTCAATACTGGGGCGTCGTCGGATGAGCGTCGTGCAAAGGAAACTTGTCCAGGACTGGAAACCAGTGGCACAGTTGCAACAAAATCAGGACACTTTGTACCAGCCGTGAGTACTACCAAGTCCGCAAAGTGCTCTTGCGTAGTACCGCCCGATTGCGTCTTGACTCCAACGACTCGTCCAGTAGCATCGTCGCGAATCAGTTCCACAACTTTGTGATTGTCAAACTGTACTCCGTGTTCTTGGGTAGCGACCGATCGAACATGCTCCACTGCTCGACATGGATCCACACATCCTTCTTCTGGGAAGTAATAGACAAAGGTATTGTTGACGTCAAAGTTGGCGTGTGGCTCCAATTCTCGTATCCGCTCTTGACTGAGTGGTCCTTCCACCGCATATCCGCCGTCCGTTACTAGCTTCTTCTTGAGACACACCAAGGATCCAGGCCACGACGGTAACTCGCGAATGACTGGGTCGGTTTTCCAAGCACGCATACCCAATTGGTTCAAGTACTTGTAGTGTGGGGGTGACTTTTGATTGGCATTGAGCCAGGCCCACGATGCAGGAGACGTCTTGCCAGTTGTGGTTGGATCAAAGACTCGAACACTCTTGATGGTGTTGGAATTACTATTACGAGCCAGATGCAAGGCAATTGTACTCCCAATGATTCCTCCGCCAATGCAAATGACTGATTCAGGAGGTTTCTTGTTGTCGTTTTCGTTGTCTTGACTAGTACCCAAACACACCAGATTGACACTCGGAAGATGAACTCGCTTCTGTTTTACCGGCGATGATTCTTGCATCATGTCCTTCTCTTCATCATCGTTGGATAATGAAAGTGCGCTCACCACAACATCGTCGTCCGCCACCAATCGTTGCAAGAGGGCACGATGCAGTGGTTGTTGCTGCTGCGATGATGCCTTCATTTTTAAAAAGCTTCCATTGCACTCGCCGCCCAGTAATAGCGAAACCAACAGTAGTGTCTTCGTCTTTGTGCTCATGATGGTGTAGAGAGCTTTCTCTGTCGGAGCTGAGCACGAGGTAGACTACATGTATTGTGCGTGCGAACCTATTTTCAAATACTGCCCTCTCAACAACAACGAGAAGAGTAGCAACGAGAAGGCTACTCGTAGACTACAATAGTGGGGTGAGCTCGAATGTGATGGGTGATGATGCGGTTGATTATGGTACTCGACCGCGCGCGGGACCAAGACAAAGATGAATGAAGTGACGAGAAGCCACCTTATCCAAATCGGCGATAGACCGTGTTATGCTGGGTCTTCAGCGCTGAGTATTTTTATCTAACGCAGGCCAGCTAACTGACTGACGTTACTTAGCCCGCTCGGCATACAAATTTCGAATTTATTCCATTTTTTTGCCAATATTGGCCCGACGGACGACGGACACAACACAACACGTCCCTCATCACCTCCCTCCGTCAATCATACTACCAAAGAGACGAGATAGAGATCAACGAAGCGCCCAATGATGGTACGACTCTTGGTGGCAGTTAGTGTGGCCATTTTTGGAGTCGCTTACAACAAAGCTGTGGACAAGTACGGGGACTGGCGCGTGAAGCAAATGCAAAAGGTGCCACTGCCCAACAGCAGCAGCGACCCTGGTGCGCCGCTGCCGCTGAGCGTGGGCCAACTTCGTAAAACATTACCCAAAAGAGGTGGGATAGTCAACGGCCTCGACGATCGCAGGGCATGGAATGCGTGGTTATCAGTAGACACAGCAGCAGAAAGCAGCAGCAGCTCGGAACTACTACAAGTGGCC
>JAVCKV010565796.1:0-33712 GCA_032274145.1 Herpochondria borealis | reverse complement strand
GTGTACATATTGTTTAAAACAGTATGTACACATTTTTCATTCTATTTCTTTTTTTATTTTCTCAAGGATGATTTTTTTAATGTCTTTTATCCATTCTTTTTCTTGTTCTTCGGAGAGGAATTCGCCATATAAAAAACGAATTTGTTTTTTAGTTAAGTTATCTGATACGACATACCCTTTATGATTAAAAGCAAAATATAATTCGAAGTGAATGTCAAATTTTTTTATAATTTTCGATAAATCTAAAAGGGAGTATTTTAAAAAAATATTGAAAGAGTCATCTGAGATTTGCTCAATGATTTCAGCTTTTCTATCTTCATATGGTTTGTCATTCCAACCATTATTTATTGCAATTAATTGTTCGTTCTTATTAAAAAATGGATGAAACTTTGAAAGCTCTAATACTACTTTATCAAAAAAAGGAAAGGAATTCTTTTTTACTAAATCTATAATTTCTTCCTTTGACTTAACTAAGACATCATTTTTTCCATTAAGTTTTTGTTCCAATAATTTTAGTTCCTTATCAATATCATCATCTTCCTCAATTGATTTTCCTTTCGCAGCTTTAACTGCCATTTCTAATGATTCGATAGAAGCATTACCTAAAAAGATTGCTAAGTCTTCAGGATTATTTAGACTACCTGTATTTATTGAAGTATAATAGTTTTTTCTATTTTCTAATTTTATAATAGCAGGAACATAACCACACAACATTAAAATAAGGTTGGTTAGTATTCTAGCCATTCTGCCATTACCATCTCCAAATGGATGAATTTTTATAAACTGAACATGAAACCCCGCAGCAATTAGGAGAGGATGTAAATCATATTTTTTCCTTTTTCTTTTTGGAGGCGCAAGATGATTGTTAAGCCAATTAATTAATTCGTTCATCTCTTTTGACACCTCCTCTGGCGGTACGAAATCTATTCTCTCATTTGTTGGAGAAAATAAATAATTAGGAAGTGTTTTCCATTCACCGGGATTGATTTCAGCAACATCATCTTGATAAGGTTCAACTAGAATTAATTTATGAAATTCTTTAATCAGATTTTCAGTAATTTTTAAATCATTATTGACGATTTGAAATAATTTATTGAGCGCTTCATTATGACCTTTCATTTCCAGATAATCTCTGAAAGGTTTTCCTTTGGCAGTAACACCCCAAAGTAAAAATGATTTAGTTTCAGATTGAGTGAGTGTATTTCCTTCTATACTATTTGAATGATAATTCCAATCTAATCTTAATTTTTGATTTAAGCGATTTAAATTATCCTCTCTTAAAGGGCGTAATTTTTCAAATTCCCCTTTTAGATTATCCAGCTTTGTAATAATATTCTTGAGTTCCATTTTATTAAAATATATAAGTCATCTTTTTAAGAACCTGAAAGAGTTCCAAAAAGTTTCCACTATTGAACTTCATTGAAGTTCAAAGATAATTCGCAGCAAGATAATAAATAGTATAGGATTTGAATGAAAATAGATAATTTCATTTAGATAGTACATACTCTATGTATTGAAGTATGTTATTTTGGAAAGGAAAAGTTTGACACAAAAGATCCCCTAATTCCTCAAAGCCGCCCCAAGCGCAACTTCCACCGCATCGGCCTGACTCTCAATCCTCTCAGACTTATTCTTCAAAGTCATCGTAAAACAAGTACCAACTCCAACTTCGGAATACACATCTAATGATCCGTCATACCCTTTGAGAATTCGTTGACACGTTGCTAAACCAATTCCGTAACCTTCATTATCGGTTGAATCACCACGGTCAAATTCTTTTAAAATAGAAGTCATAGCCTCATCACTGATGCCTCTTCCATTGTCAGATATTTTTATAGAAAAATAATCATCGACTTGTTGACTTTTAATTTCAATTTTAGGTGGTACATCTTCCCGACAATATTTGATGCTATTGGAAATGAAATTTTGAAACAACTGAATAAAGTCAGAACGGAAACCCTGAATTGTAGATAGATTGTTATAAATGATTTGAGTTTGAGATTTTTCAATATCAGTTTTTAAATTCAATTGGACAGTCTGGACAATTCTATTTAAATCAATAGGAGAAATTTCTGACGTATTTTCCGAAGGCAAAAGAGAAGTATTTAAAATCTCTTTGATGAGGTCAGACATAGTTTGTGAACTGGTTGTTATGAAATCCAAAAACTCATTGCCATCTTCACCTATTGTTTTTCCATATCTTCTTTTTAGTAATTGTCCAAAACCTTTAATAGAGCGAAGCGGTGCTTGAAGATCATGAGATGCCACATGAGCAAAAGCTTTTAATTTTTCATTAGAAACTTCCAGTTCCTTAGTTCTTTCTTGAACAATGGTTTCTAATTTTTCATTTAAATCTTTTAAAGCTAAATTACTTTTATTGAGTTCTTCCGTTTTCTCATGAACGACATGGTCTAAGTTTTTATTAATTCTATTCATACGAGAAAGCAGCCATCTATAAACAAACATAAATCCAATAGAAAGCAAAGCAAGCACCAATCCTAACAATAGACTTTCTTTTATTAGTTTTTGTTGAGCCATTTTTATAAAAGTATCAAATTTCTCATCTGTCTGAATGACCGCAATCGTTTTACCAGTACTATTTTTTATAGGATAAAAAGCTGATAACCACGTTCCATTTTCTGTAGTATAATTTCCTATCGTTCCTCCTTCTTCAAAATTATGCCATAAGTATTCAGGAGTCTTAAGATAATGGTGTCTATAAAATGGAGTAGTAGAAGTTACGCCCATAAGAATTTTATGGTCAGACGAATTATTTCTACAAGCATCATTTTTAATCAACGTGTATATTGGGCTTTCTAAATCATTTATTTCTTGCGCTTTTTTCAATAAAGTATGAATGGCAAAATAATTTTTATTTCTGGAGTTGGAAGTAATATCATCTTTAGTAGGTTGATTACACATGAGTTGCTCATGAATATCTCCATCAATTATAAGGGTGAGACTTTTAGCGATGCTCTGTAGGTTATTTAATTTTTCTTTTTCGGCATGTGCTATATTGTGTTGATAAGAATACCACATGAAAAAAATGAAGATAATCGCTATCATAGATACGGTCATCAATAACAATGTTTTATTGAGGAACTGGTATTTTTTGATGTCGTGTTTCATATATTTCATTTTAGTACAACTATTAGTTACGAGTCTATAATTAGGATGTTACCTTTTTATAAACCAAATTTTTAAGACGTCTTGAGCTTGTCTTTTAAGTAAACACATTGTTTTTTGAGTAAATGATTTAGTGCTATTAAATGCCTAATATTGCAGTACACAAAATTGACAATATCAATATGGATTTATTTACAATTATTACGATACTCACCGTTCTGTCTGCATTATTTGGTTATATCAATGTGAGATATTTGAAATTACCTGATACCATTGGGTTGATGGTTATCGCAATTATTTTTACACTTGGAATTATCGTCACTAGTTTTTTTGATGATGCTTTACTGATTTTTGCTAGAGACTTAATTTCTCAAATAGATTTCAAAGCGGTCTTGCTCGAAGTGATGCTGAGTTTTCTACTTTTTGCTGGAGCGATGCATACCAATTTTGATCAGCTCAAAGTACAGCGATATCCGATTGCCATATTTGCAACGATAGGAGTAGTGACCTCTACTTTTTTGGTAGGTATCGTGATGTATTATTTGTTGGGGATGATGGGATTGAATATCGCCTTTATCAATTGTTTGCTTTTTGGCGCATTGATTTCTCCAACTGATCCGATTGCTGTTTTAGGAATTTTAAAAAAAGCAGGTGTACCTAAAAAATTAGAAACTAAGATTGTTGGTGAATCTTTATTCAATGATGGAATTGGAGTAGTCGTGTTTTTGACCATTTTTAATATTGCTGAAAAAGGAGCAGACCAAGTTGGTGTAAGTGAAATCCTCCATCTATTTATAGAAGAGGTAGGCGGTGGAATTATCTTGGGTGGAATCTTAGGATGGATTACTTACAGGTTAATGAAATCCATTGATAACTATCCAGTAGAAGTGATGATTACTTTAGCAACGGTGATGGGTGGATATTTGCTAGCAAGCTCTTTACATTTTTCAGGACCATTATCAATGGTAGTCGCAGGACTGATTGTAGGAAACGATACAGTGAGAGAAGGTTCTATGTCAGAAATAACAGAGAAGTATGTGGATCA
This sequence comes from Herpochondria borealis, assembly GCA_032274145.1. Lineage (NCBI taxonomy): Eukaryota > Rhodophyta > Florideophyceae > Ceramiales > Ceramiaceae > Herpochondria > Herpochondria borealis. The sequence goes on along the minus strand of JAVCKV010565796.1, from coordinate 29,541 downwards.
ATTTTGGGAACTAGTAGATGTCTTGTGTAATGCGATTTTATTTGTTTTAATAGGTTTGGAAATTATCGTTTTGACTTACAACCAAGAATACTTAATTGCAGGGATTATCGCAATTCCATTAGTATTGTTATGTAGATATATTGCTTTGGCACCAGCCATTAAATTTTTCAATAAAAGATTAGATTTTGTTCCAAAAACGAATTTGATTATGACTTGGGGAGGATTGCGTGGAGGTATTTCGATTGCCTTAGCTTTAGCGTTGAGTAAAGAAATGGATCGTGATTTATTTTTAATGATGACTTATGTAGTAGTAGTGTTTTCTATTATTGTACAAGGATTGACGGTGGGAGCATTGGTGAAGCGAGTTACTGGAATAGATGGTAGTGCAGTGGAAGATACTGGACATCATTAGGAAGGATGCCTAGATAAATTAAGTAGAATTTATTTTAGGTAAGGCTGTCGGAGTTAAAAGCAGCAATTTTAATTTGCTGGTTTTGAGTTAGGTGGCTGCGCTAACTCCGACAGCCTCGAATTTATATTCGAGGAGTTTTATCCCTAAAATACCATCTTTCAGAGAATCAGCCAAGAAGTCAATTTTTTATGCTTGACTAAGTTTGGGACTATCTTCATTTCCCATCATTGATTGACAAATCCAACTCACCAAAACAACGACCACACATCCAATCAAATTTAGCCACAGATAAGCTAACTCAAATACCTCATAATGGTCTAACGCAAAAGTTGTTAACACAGTAGCTTCTCCAACTAAAGCTCCAATAAATACCGCCTTGGATTTTATTTTTTCATAGAAAAATGCTACCACAAATATTCCCAGTATAGTTCCATAAAACAAGGAACCTACAATATTTACAAACTCAATTAGATTTTCAAATAAAGAAGCAAAAGCTGCAAAAACTAATGCAATACATCCCCACATTAAAGTGAAGAATTTGGCAGAGTATAAATAATGTTTATCGGTACGCTTGTCTCCTAAAGTTCTTTTATAAAAATCTACGGTCGTACAACTCGCCAATGCATTTAGCTCAGAAGCAACTGACGACATTGCTGCAGAAAAGATAACGGCTAACAATAAACCTACTAATCCATTAGGAAGATGTTTGGTAACAAAAGAGATGAAAACATAATCATTATCTTCTACATCGAGTTTCATTCCAGAAGTATTGCTATAGTTTTTTAACAATATATCTACATCTTTTCGGATTTTGAGGTCTTGAGCGTTCAGGTTGTTTAAATTGACTTGTGATTGTTGAATGGTAGATTCATTTTTAGAATCCATAGCCGAAACTAAACTTCTGATGGCAACTTGTTTTTCTTCGAAAACCTGATCAAACTGAGTTTGTAGTTCTGCCAGTTGCTCACTAGACTGTGCATCTTGTTTTAATATCTCAATATTCGAAGGATTAAAATGAATCGGTGGTTTTTGAAATTGATAAAACATAAAAACCATAATCCCCACAAACAAAACCATAAACTGCATCGGTACTTTAAAGATTCCATTGAACAACAATCCTAACCGACTTTCAGTCAATGTTTTTCCTGATAAATATCGTTGCACTTGCGATTGGTCAGTACCAAAATAGGAGAGGAACAAAAACGTTCCACCAAACAATGCCGACCACATATTGTATTTATTTTTCAAATCAAATTCAAAATCTACTACATTCAGTTTTCCCATTTTACCTGCCACACCTACGGCATCTCCAAAAGAAATATCTTCAGGCATTTGCATGATGAGCGAAATAAAAGCTGCGAATAAACCACAAAGAATTATAATCATTTGTTGCTTTTGAGTTTGACTCACCGCAGTAGTTCCTCCAAACATCGTATATAAAATCACGACAATTCCAATCAACAAGATGGTGTATGATAACTGCCACCCCATGATGACGGACAGAATAATAGCAGGTGCATAAATCGTAATCCCCGCTGCCAACCCTCGACCAATCAAAAACAAAGCTGCCGTAAATTGCCGTACTCTCAAATCAAAACGTTGTTCTAAATATTCGTAAGCCGTATAAACTTTCAACCGATAAAAAATAGGTAAAACAAAAACGGCAAGAATCACCATTGCAATCGGTAATCCAAAATAAAACTGTGCAAATCGCATCCCATCATCAAATGCTTGACCAGGGGTAGACAGAAAAGTAATCGCACTCGCTTGAGTTGCCATGATAGACAAACCAATGGTGTACCATTTTAATTCACGGTCGCCGAGGATATAACTTTCCGTACTATTAATATGACGAGTTTTCCAAAGTCCATAAAGAACGATAAAAAGTAAAGTAGCAATCAGAACGACCCAATCAATATTGCTCATGTGTTTGTTTTGTGATGATTAAGAATAAGCTTCGGTAAAAAAATAAAAAGCAGTGATGAGTAAAACATGTAAGATGAGTACGAAGGCATACATCTGATTCCACGTTTTAAATATTGGTGGAGGAGGTTCTTGTTGATGGTCTTTCATATTTGACTTTTTGATTTCAAAAATCTATTTCGTTTTTTTGGAAGACACAAAATAGGTTTAAGAACATTATTTGAAAAACAAATATGAGATTTTTTATTTAGGTAAAAAAATTAAAAATGTTATCTAGTCGTTATCGTCGCATTAATAAGAAGGAGAATGGAAATGGAAATCACGGAGAACTTTTTGAATAAATCTCTAGGAAGTTATTCCTAGAATCTATTTTAGGTTATTGGAATTGGAAATAGCAACCTTAATCTGTTGGTTATGAATTAGTTGGCTGCGCTAACTCCGACAGTCTCGAATCTAAATTTGAGGAGTTTTATCCCTGAAATACCATCCTTCACAGGATTTGACTAAGATTAAAAAAAAGGAAAAGATAATAATTCAGGTAAAGCATTTTTTAAAATCTGTTCATCATGAGAAGTTACATTCACCAATCGAAAACCTTCTTCTTGTCGAATAGTATTGATTCTCCAACCGAATTCACTGATGGTTTTTTGTTTGCCATTGTCGAGCCACCAAGCAGTATAGAGTTGATCTGTTTCATTGGAAAGGATGGCGGTATAAATCGTTTGGTTTTTAACAATGCTTTTACTGATGTTAGATAATTCATAACCACTTCCACTCCAACAATATCGAGGATCATGTGTGCCTTGAAAAATATGGGAAGCAGGTTTGATATAAACGAGTAAACTATCAGTAGATAATTTTAAGACGCCTCTTTTATCAACTGTTTTTTCAAAACCTTGCATTTCTATTTTTTCAAAAGAAACATCATGTTGTAGTTGAAGGGGTTGAGAAAACTGTTTACCAGTATGCCACGTAAGGAAAAGCAAGATGATATGTAAGAATATTGTTTTTGAATTTGAAATATTCCCAGAGGACTTTACCCCTAAATTTCCCAAGGGAGAATTTACCACTACTGGAAAGTCCCCCTTGGGGGATTTAGGGGTAACAAACCATTTCATCAAAAAGAAAAAAGGAATCAACATATAAACCACTAAACTGATAATCCCCATAAAATCATGTGCAAAAGTTTCTGGCGGAATTTGAAATAAAACCAAACCTCCCAATCGAATAAAATTAGAAAAAATCCCTAACCCCAAAGCAACGCCAACCCAACCTAAAGCCACAAATAACGAAGTCGTATATTGATGTTTTCTTTCAAAATAAGCCATCACCATCAAAGCCAATATAAAAGCCGTAGCTAAAGTGTCCATTCCCATACAAGCAGGTGCAACGGAGAATGCTTGCTCTTGATAAAAAATAGTATTGCCAACTACTTCGACAGGTAAGCCAACAGATGCCATCACCTTACCCGTAATTTCAGTCATCTTTAATCGAATCGGAAATGTCCAAATATTAGCGACCACTCTAAACATTCCAGAGGTAGCGATGAGTAAAAGGAAAGGCAAATTATTTAATTTCCCAAAAGAAGATTCTAGTAAAAAAATAAGCGTACAACCAAAAGCGAAAAAATATAAAGTATTGCTTTTACAAAATAATAAAAGACTGAAAAATAATATCGCTGGAAATACTGCTCGGTAATTTTTTTGTGAATTGATATTACGAAAGATGTAAGGGGCAAAGATTAATCCCAACCATAAACCTAAATCTACTTCAAGATAGAACTGAGGTTTTTGCAAAAAGAAAAATAAACAATAGCAGGAGAGTAGCAATCCCGAGATAAGGTGATTGCTATTCAATTTGTATTTGGATTGTATTTGTTTTATGTAATTCAATTGTTATTTTTTAATGTATGCTGGTTTTTGTAATAAAATAACAACCAACTTTTTACCTCCGCCTGGAGGTGCGTCAAGTTTGAAAAAAAAAATCAACACATAAATTATTGGTTTCCAAATTAGTAAAGAGAGCAGCCCATAACTTTAGTTATGGGTAATAAGATATATACAAGTCTTGTAATCGTTTTAACGATTTTTAAAATCATTAAAATGGTTTTGGATTTTGATTAACAATATATACCATACCCATAACTAAAGTTATGGGCTGCTTTCTTTAAAACTATTTTCAACGGTTTAAGCCCTAAATTTTAAATACAACAACGTCATCAAACAAAGCAAAATCAAAAACCACTCATGCGGTTCTGGAACACTACCCGCACCTTTGATAGAAGCATTTTGTAAACTGTTTTCAGATTTTTTAATATCAAATCTATCGTAGTCTTCCTGTGTTTCTAATGTTATCAAACTTGAAATAGGCGTGACCACATATGCTTCTTTCGCTTCGGCAATCAACTCATCTGCAATATCATTGAGGTGAAAATAGTTACTTCCCATTTTTTTCATAATATCATTGTAGGCAAATAATCTTAACAAATGATCAGGTGCATTATTGATAGTGCGTTCTCCTTCATGCGTTTTGATAACAATGTCTGCGGAAGGAATAACGACCGTTGTGGAATCATTTTGATATTCAGGAAAACGGTTGTCTGCTAACTGTTCCTCCAATTGATTAAGAGTACCTGTTTGAAAATTAAAAACTTTTAAATCTCTCAAAGTTTTTAAATAAGGAGTAGTACTTTTTCCAACATTAAAAATACGGATAGGAACATCAATGCTAGAAAGGTGTTGTTTCAAATACCTAGAGAACATACTGTTATCCAAATCCTTTAAAGTAGGCGTATATTGTTGACCTTGCGTGACAACCAAAGATCGTTCAGTATTTTCTATTTTATAAAATGGAAAAATACTAAATCGTTGTTGACGCAACTCATCAAATAATATTTTATAATTTCCCTTAGTCACTTGATGTAACTCATCTGTGAAGACAAATACTTTTTTGTCTTCAATCGAATGCCAGATTTTATTGCATTGTCTTCTACTCCAACTATTGTTGATGTCGAGATAAATATATTTTGGATCAAAAGTTTCCGTCAAATTTAACAAATCATTTACACGAAGATTTTTACCATTAAAAGAAAAGGAACTATAAGCCAAAGGTGGTGTATCCATTGACATCGTCCAATCTTGATGATACCTTCCCGAAAATTCCAAATAGTCTTCTTTTTTATCTGTCGAAAATGGAATGCTTAAATTATTCACTTGACCTTCTTGATAAACCTTGACAGTTTCATTGGCGTTTTGCCAAGAAGGTCCTTCCATCGTGACATCTTGATAAGTTAATTTGCTACCCTCCTTTTTTAGCGGAGCCGTAATACCGATTTTAAATTTTCGATCTTCCTGAGGAGTACATGGAAAGACTCTCACTGAAATACGATTCCCCTCTTGCCAATGCAACAATAAAGGATCGCGACGTTCTCTTCCAACAATGGTCTTGTAAGCTTCATCAGCTTTTTCGCGAGTTGTCAAATAAGACTTCTCTTCTTTTCCGAAAACCCAAAGTGAAGCAGAAGTAACTACCGCACCTTCAGGTAAATAAAAAGAATAGATGGCTTCTTGTTGAGCTCTCCATGATTGCTTGCTGTCATTGTTTATAATGAAAGTTTTTTCTGTATAAGAAAGTCGGTGTTCGGGAAAAAGTTGGATAGCCGTTTCTACCTCAGTGGTAGAAAGGTTATTGCCAGACCAAAGTCGTTCTTCCATTTCGTGCCTGCCTTCGTACATGGAACGAATTATGTTCATTCTATCTTGATGAGGAATCTCTATTTTTCCAAAAAGAAGAGAAGCCAAAGCAACGAAAGGATCATGTTTGATTTCGGTATTTCGTCGTCCCAAATTACCTCCAGGGGAGAATGAAAAAATATGATTTGACTCGATTGTCGTATAAATAATGTCGCTTTTTAAAATCTTTTCAGTCGCCCAACCGCTATCAATGTTTTGACTAATGCTTACCCAATCAGGTAGCATATCTCTTTGTTCAGTATCATTTTTATAAATAGCATATTGAATGGTTTTATTAATTCCATTCCATTTTGAACAAAAGAAAATCGCAAAAATCAAAGGAACAGACATGCTTGCTAGTGCAAAATTTTTAAATGTAGATGAAATGTTAGAAAATTGCCGAATAATTCTGTAAGTAATAATGGTAAACCAAATCGGCACAAAACTATGCAGCGTCAATCCAAAAACCCAAACATATAAAACAGATAATCCGTAAAGTGGAATGACATAAATAGAACCATAAATGCCAAAAATAAAACCTAAGGAAATAATAAATAGAATAGTAAAATTGATGGCATCTCCTTGAAGTGGTTGAGGACGAAAGCAGAAGGTAACCATCGCCACATTGGATAAAACCAAAAGGGCTTGTAACCATTCGACAGAACTTTCGAAGATTTTCACTTCATGATTCAGTGCAAATGCACTTGAAAATAAAATAAGCATCATTGGAATATTCATACGAAGATCATTGAATTTCCAAAAACTGCCTGTTCTTTTTTGATTATCTGTACCCACTGCGATAAAGTAAATAAGGAGAGTGGCTAGATTAAAAAATACAAATAATACTGGCCCTTCTCCAAGGCTACTTTGTTGATTAAACAGCGTGCCACCAAGAAGTATTAGTGAAATGAGATAAAAAATCATTCCTATTCGGAACGTTCGATTCTCCAAAAGGGAGAAGTCAAAAAGTGAGTTTTTCATAAGCTAAAATTTTAGTTGTTGACTTTTATAACGAATATAAAAGTACTTTGTTTTTCAAAGTTAAACCTTTTTTCGATAAATTAAAAGTGATTTTCAAAAAATAAAATTAGAGTTATTATGAATAGACTCCTTTGCTAGGTAGTGCAAAGAAGTATGAATTTAGGAAAGGTATTATATAGAAAAACAAATTTACAAATTCTATAGGAGAGAGGCAAGGTGTTTTTTTGAATGCTTAAGCCCCCTAACCCCCTAAAGGGGGAACGCCGTCGAATTTGCACTCAATATTTTGATCGAAGACTGTTCCCCCTTTAGGGGGCTAGGGGGCTTAAGCGTTCAAAAAAAATCTATTCTAGCTCCCTGCCGCCTTAATATAATCATCCACCAACTCCTCCAACACAAACAAAGGCACAGCACCATTTAAAAGCACGACATCATGAAAATCTCGAATATCAAATTTCTCCCCCAATTCTTCTTCTGCTTTCTTACGTAACTCTCGAATTTTTAATTCTCCTATTTTATAAGACAACGCCTGACCGGGCCAACCAATATATCTATCAATCTCAGTATTAACTTCATGAATTGAAAGAGCAGTGTTAGAACCTAAAAATTCTACTGCTTGGTCACGTGTCCAACCTTTAGCATGAATCCCTACATCAACCACCAATCGACACGCTCGCCACATCTCATAAGTCATTCTGCCAAAGTTTTCATAAGGTGTTTCATACATTCCTGCTTCGATACCAAGGAACTCAGAATACAATCCCCAACCTTCGCCATAACAACTTAAATACGTATTTTTTCTAAACTCTGGAAAACCTTCTAATTCTTGCGCAAGCGAAATTTGCAAGTGATGACCAGGTACTGCCTCATGCAAAGTCAAAGCAGGCAAAACATATAAAGGACGACTTTCTAATTTAAAAGTATTCACCCAATAATTTCCAGACCGATGATTTTTGTAAGAACCTCCAGAGTAACGACCACTTGTATAGTTCGGTGCTAATGCCGCAGGTACAGGTTGAACGCCATAAGGTAAGCGAGGTAAAGAATTAAAAAAGTCAGGTAACTTACCATCCATTTTTTTTGCTAAATAAGAAGCCTCCATCAATAGTGCTTTTGGAGATTTTGCATAAAATTGTTCGTCCGTTCGAAGGAAATTAATGAAGTCTGCAAAGCTTCCTTTAAAGCCAACGTCAGCAATTACTTGTTGCATATCCGCTCTAATACGAGCCACTTCTTCTTGTCCTTTTTTGAAAATATCATTGGAGGTGATAGGTAGGGTAGTGAAGAATTGCACACGCTGCTCGTAGTAGGCTTTTCCATTGGGTAATGTACTTGCACCTAAATCCATTCGACAATTTGGAATATATTCTTTCTCCATAAATTCGTCAAATTTTCGATAGGCAGGCATTACCTTTTCTGCGATGATATTCTGTGCTTGTTTTTTCAAATCACCTTGCGCATCTTTTGGCACATTATCAATCATCTCTTTGAGTGGTCGAAAAAATCTTCCTTCCAAAACAGACTCTGCCAAAATTGGATTGATGAGGGATTTATATTTTTCCATAATCACTTTAGGCTGAGTGATGCCTTTTTTGATACCTGTTCGCATCAATTCAATATGATCGTCAGTATATTGTTGGAAAGTAGCGAGTCGAGCCAAATAATTTTCAAAATCCTTTCTGTTTTTGAAAGGCATATAATCTGGCATTCGAGCAAAATCATTAAAAAAGCCACCTTCTGAATTTAAAGGCATCAGATAATCTTCAAAACCAATGCGTGCGATATTATTTTCTAATTGGTATTTAAAAATATCGTAGTTGATTCTATCTTTTTGAGTGAGTTGGTCGCGATTTATTTTTTCTAATTTTTGTAAAATTGTTTTCCAAAAATCAGCTCTCCTATTTTGTGCTTCAGGTAAAAATTCTGGCAATTCTGCCATAAAAGTATCAGGGATGTTATTATTTTCGACAGTACGAAATTTCCATTCTTCGGCAAATAGTTCGTGAAGTTGGTCATGCAGATGATCATTTGAAGATTTCTGTTGGCAACTGAAAAAAAATATGCCTAGGATGAAAACGAAAAGTAGAGATGAGTTGTTCATTATATGATGTATTAGTTGAACACAATATAAGTAATGGTCAAATAATAATTTTTTTTTCACCTAAAAAAAAACAAAAAATTGACACCTGAAATAAATACTATTTTCCTTGGAGGCATTCGTATCGACGAACCGATTGTGACGATTACTGATTTAGTGATTTCGGTTTTGTCGTTTTATTATTATTTTAAATTACGAAAGCATAAGCCTCCTAGTCCCCTGAAGGAGGAATTGCCGTTGAACTTGAACGACTCTGATTTAGGGGACTCAGACGCAAAACACCTCACCTTTTTCTATTTTAAATATTACTTTCTAGTCATGGGAATTGCAACTGCCTTTGGAGGAATCATCGGTCATGCGTTTTTGTATGCGTTTACCTTTGCATGGAAATTGGCAGGTTGGGTGATTAGTATGATTGCCATCATGTTGATAGAACGGGCAGCTATAGAACATACTCGAATTTTATTAAATAATAAAATTATCAATTGGTTGAGGATTATCAATGTGGTGGAGTTCGTTCTTTTTCTAGGTTTGACTTTTTATTTTTTGGATTTCTTTTATGTAGAATTACATACTGCTTATGGATTGATGGTCGTTTTGTTTTCGTTAGAATTGCTCTTGTTTATTCGAACAAAAAATGATGCAAGTAAGTTGTTATTAATGGCAGTGGTGATGGTGGGAATTGCTGCTTTTGTTTTTATGAGTCGCATTGTATTGCACCAATGGTTTAACCATATGGCATTGAGTCATGTCTTTATGAGTATCGCGACGGTGTTGATTTATAAAGGAGTGAAAAAAATAGATATGACCAAAGTGGTCTAATCTATTTTTATGGCTTCTGAGAAATTTCCATTTTGAAAAGATTGTGAATGTGTTGTTTTTCCTTTTTTATTTTTAAAAAACTCAATCGTCACCTCCGTATTAAAACCATAAAAAAAGCGAGTATTTGTTTCTGGAAATATCATCAACTTTGAACCACCATCTCTTTGAGAATACATCTGACCATTTTCCATAAATACTTTTCGAATGATACCATCTTTCGCTTTATAATTTCCTACAAAGGTCTTTAACTTCTTTTTAGAAATTTTGGTAACTCCATTTTTCATTTTGAAAGATTGGATTAATTTTCCATTGGTATCAAAATGTTTCCAAACATCACTTTTTAAATTGTCTTTAAAAATTCCGCTGCTTGCTATTTTCCCGTTAGGATGAAAAGATTTAAAATTGCCATTCTTTTTTCCAAATTTTAAAGAAGTAATACTTTTTAGTTTTCCATCATCATCATATTCTTTTTTGAGATTAGAGGAATTTGCAAGTACATTGTTACATTTGTAAACTCCAAAGCCAGTTCCATAGGCAGTACCATCCTCAAAGAATTGAAATTTATTAAAACCATTGCCAATATCTCTTTGTTTATTCCAAGTCTTTCCGCCGTCCCGAGTTTCGTAAGTCCATGTTCTACTTCCACCAATCCAACCAATATCTTCATTGATAAAACCGATGCCTTGCACATAATAATCGGTTGGAGAATGTTCCACTTCTTTCCAAGTCTTACCGCCATCTTCTGTTTGTAAATGATAAAATCTTCCATCATTCACATTTCGTTGAATAGAAATAAAACCTTTTTTTCTACTAGGAAAAGAAAATTTCCAAGGGTACTCTCCTTTTTGTTCTGACAAATAAATGGTATCCCAAGTCATACCTCCGTCTAGAGTTTCTAGCACCATCGAGCGACATTCTTTTTTCTCTCTTGTCGTTCCTCCAATTAATAATCCATGCGACTCATCAAAAAAATGTGTCGCAATCAAACTACCTGCGACATGATTTAAATCGTAAGAATACCAAGTCTTTCCACCATCCATCGTTTTGATAAAATAGGAAGGTCCTCGTACTCGACCACAACCGACGATGAAATTTTCATTCACTTTATGCAGTCCACACAACCCCTTTGGCGTAGGTCCAATAAATTCTACAGGCGTCCAATTGTGTCCACCATCTTTTGTTTCATAAAGTGCAACTGAATCTCTAGAATACAAGTCTCGCTCATCTGTGCCGATTGTTCCTAACCATCCTTCTTGCCGATTTTTAAAAGTGATGCAACGAAAAAAGGTATTTTCATTTTCATGGAAAATGTCCCAAGTCTCGCCACCATCATCAGTATGGGAAAGGAAGCCACTGCTATTGATGACAAACCCTGTTTCTGTATCAAAAAAATGTAGATCATCAGACCGACCACCTCGGGGATAGGAAGTTAATTTTTGCCAGCTATTAGAATATTGAGTCGCTTGAATTTTCTTTAATGGTTCAGCTAGTTGTGGTGTACAATTTGAAAAGAAGTAAATACAAAAAAATCCAAGTGGAATTAATACGGAGAATTTAATCTTCATGCTAGATATTTTAAAAGAACTCTGCGAACCTCTGCGCCTTCTCTGTGCAACTCAGCGTTAAAAAAAAATGATGCAGAGGTTCGCAGAGTTGTAAGTCTATTGTTTTGGGTTTAGTCTAAATGTCTCATCTCTCACCGACTCAATTTTTTTCCTAGAAAAAAAGACTGGAAAGAACTGGTCATTCACCCAAAGGTCAAATAAGTTTCGATAATTTTTATGATTCGGATTTCCAGATTGTCCAGGCGCATTAGCACCAATCGAATGATCCCAATCTGCAGTATCCACGATGATACGAAATGTCGCGCCATGAGATTGATTGTCATTGCTACTCGTATTTCCAACAGTCAAACTATAACCACCTCTTGGCGCAGGGCCAACTTCTAGTTTCTTTCGCCATTCCTCATTGGCGGCATTACTCAGTGGATGCTTCATCAAAACATGTTTGAATTTCAGTTGACCATATTGCCACATACTCATATCGTTACCCAACTTCCCTGCAATTTCTTCCAACGCAGATTTTAAATTTTCTATTAAAAAATCATCTCTACCTTGAATTGGATTTTTTCCAAACATACCATCAGGCATCACTAAAAGGTCGATGACTTTTTTAGTTTGTAGGGAAGTAAAATATTTTTTTGCTTTAGCGGGCAAAAGTTTATCGGTCATGCTTTGTTTTAAATGTTTCTCCCAAGTTGCATAGATACCTGCTGCTGTTGATTCTTTGGTCATCATCATATCCCATTCCAATAGCATTTGCTTCGCATGCATCAAACGTGTGTTTGTTGTTGGAACATTTTTTAATAAAGGAATTAACTGTCTTGCGGGCACTGCCAATTGATCCGTTTGATAAGCTGCCATATCCATCAAAGAATGTTTTCTACCTGAACCTAACAATTCAGCTACACGGTCGCCTCGATAAGGGTCAGACCAACTAAAACCTATTGCATCCCAATGTTCATAATCTAAAGGCGTAACACTTTCATTCGCAGTAATAAAAATGCCACTTTCTGGATTATACAAATTTGGTTTTTCTTTGATGGGCAAATAACCATCCCACTCATAACTACCATCTCCAGGAACAGGAACGAGTCCACTCCAGTTTTTTCGAACAGGTGCAATGCCTACTGCTTGCCAACCAATGTTTCCAGCTTTATCTGCCCAAATCATATTTTCCCCAGGAATATGACTGTACTTACATGCCTCTCGAAACTCTTCAAAATTCTTAGCTTGATTCATTCGCAAACTTGCTAAATATGGCGAACCTCCGACTTCCAACCATCCACAACGAATTGCATAAGCTTTGTTATTTTTTTTGTCTTCATAAACAACTGGGCCATGACGCGTATACTTTAAGTCGACTTCATAAGGTTTGACTCCACCTTTTACTGGAATACTTTCTTTGATGATTTTCATGTCTACCCAAGCACCTTTGTATTTGTATTGTTGGGGGTTTTTAGGATTGGTTTCGTAAACGTATAAATCTTCTGCGTCAGTTCTGAAAACAGTTAGTCCCCAAGCACCATGTTCATTATGTCCGATGGAAATACCTGGAATTTCAGGTTCACCACCTCCGATGACATTCCAACCCGGCGCAACTAAATGTGCATAGTATCTCAACGATGGTGCAGCCAAACTTCGATGCGGATCATTTGCCATCATCGGATAACCGCTTTGAGTATGTTCACCACTGACCATCCAATTGTTACTACCGATGTTATTATATTCTTCAGCCTCAGCGAGTTGTGCAGCGTCTGCATCTGTTTGTGCCAATGTTTTGTATTTTTCTAAATCATTTTCTGCATCTCCAATTAAATCACTCGGCTGGAATTTAACGGTTTGCCGATAGGCGTTATACAATTCTAAAATATCATCAAACAATAGATCTGCATTTATCTTTTTATCTAAAGAAATGTTCGGGTCTTGTGGATGAAACCAATTCAGCTCTTTCACCTTTTCTTCACCAAGCAAAGCAACTTGCCTTGCATTGTTGAGTTCTTGTTTGATATTCCCTAATAAACCTTGATGTCGAGAGATAACAACTTCAGGCGTCCACTTCTGTGGCTTGATTCCTAACAATGCAAATTCGGGCGGTAATAGTTTTGGATTTTTTTCAGTCAACTCGATATAAGCATTGACACCTTTAGTATAAGAAGTAACGATGAGTTCACCTTTGGAGTGGTAGTAATTCATCTCCTCTTTGATATTTCCTCGAAACATAAATAGCCGAGTTCCGATGTCTCTTTTGAGTTCTCGTTCGCCTAATATTTCCGCACAGGTTCCTGTTGCTTGTCTTCGCCAAACTTCGAATTGAAATAATCGATCTCTCGCTGCATTAAATCCTTGAGCGAAAAATAAGTCCGCTTCATTGTTTGCATAGATGTGTGGAATGCCCCAAGTATCGACGATAATTTCTACGGGTTCATTTAATCCTTGAATGGTGTAGGATGTTTCTTGTGCATTTACATTTGCAATAGAAAAAAAGAAAAGTGTAAGAAGGAAAGTGAAGGTTAGATTTCTCATGGTTTTGTTTTAAGTAGCGGTTGGCTTTAGCCGACCCGAAGGAATAAATATTTTCCAATATAATGAATTGTAACAGTTAGCTTTAGTCAACGTGAATATTTTTTTCTAAATTGAAAAATATATGGGTCGGCTAAAGCCAACCACTACTTAAAAAATAAAAATGATAGACAGAACTCAAGCCAAAGAAATTTTATTTGAAATGACCAAAACAGAATCCTTACGTCGTCATGCACGAAGTGTGGAATTGGTCATGGAAGCATTAGGCAAACACCTTGGCGAAGATGCAGAACAATTTGCCATCACAGGTTTGCTACATGATGCAGACTATGAAAAATATCCAGAGGAACATCCGAATGTTATTGTCAAAAAATTAGAGGAGATGGGCGAGAGTGAAATCGCTCATGCGATTGCAGGACATTATACCAAGTGGAATGTACCTAGAAACTCCTTGTTGGATAAAGCGATTGTTGCTGCAGATGAATTAACGGGTTTTACTATTGCCGCCGCACTTATCAGACCAACCAAGATAGAAGGGATGAAAGCGAAGAGTGTTCTTAAAAAATTAAAGAATAAAAAGTTTGCCGCCAAGGTCGATAGAGAAGAAGTCTATAAAGGAGCAGAGTTACTCGGCTGGGAATTTCCCGAGTTGGTCAAATTTATCATTGATGTGTTGGAAAAAAATAAAGAAGAATTAGAATTGGTAGTATAAGTTCTTAGACATAATTAGTTTCTATTTATTTCGGCTTCTTTTTTAATCACCCATCGTTAAAAAGCCTCGTTGAACCAAAGGGTTCACCTACGTTTTTTGCCTCGATTGATTAAAAAATAAACTCGAAATAACTTATAAATAATTATGTCCAAGAACTTAAGTTTGCTTTCCTTTGAGCCAGAAAATAATCTACTAATCAATGACCAACGAAAAACGAGAATTCTGGCTTATCATTGCCGCCTTCCTAATCATGTATGTGGTTTGGGGATCAACTTACTTAGCCAATGCTTGGGGCGTAAAAGTGGTTCCACCATTTTTATTTTCAGCGGGAAGATTTATTGTTGCAGGTACATTATTATTAGGCGTGCTTGCCATATTTCAACCTATTAGAATTTCCAAAAAACAATTAAAGAATGCTTTAATCGCAGGGGTGATGCTTTTTGCCATTGGGAATGGATTGGTCGTTTGGGCATTGCAGTATGTTGATTCTGGATTGACTGCTTTATTGGTAGCAGGTCAACCTTTGGTCGTCGCCATATTACTTTGGCAAATGAAAAACCAAAACCCCAACAAAGATACTTGGATTGGAATAGGTTTAGGATTGGTAGGAATGTATTTGTTAGTGGGGCAACCTAATTTTGCGGGGAGTGGAGATTGGATGTTAGGAATTGGTGCAATCATCATTGCACTATTGGCTTGGGGCTACGCTTCTATATGGATACCAGAAGCAGATTTACCAGATTCAGTTTTGCAAAGTGCTGCTTGGCAAATGATTATGGGTGGGGTAGTGATGTTAGTTGCAAGTATATTGTTGGGAGAGTTTCAAGAGTTTGATTCTTCAAAATTGAATAGTACGATATATTGGGCGTTTGCTTACCTCGTTGTCTTTGGTTCTATTGCCGCATTTTCTTCTTTTACTTATTTATTGAAAACAGTTTCTCCAACAAAGGTAGTGACCACTGCTTATGTGAATCCCGTGATTGCAGTGTTTTTAGGCTGGTGGTTGAATAATGAAATGATAACAGAAAGGACTTTGATTGCTGCTGGGATTTTGTTGACGGGTGTGATATTTATTAATAGAGCGAAGAGTAAAAAAGTAACTGAGACTTGACTTGGAAATGCTTATTGCGGCAAGCCGCAATGTTTTTTTTTTTTGACGCTGATTTTTATGATTCTTATGACTGCCCGCAATACTTAACTCGGTATAAGTTTCGCGGGCAGTCATAAGAATCATAAAAATCAGCGTCAAAAAAAAAACATTCTCATTTTCTAAAACTTCACCAACTTATGCGTCTGCTTTTCATTGACTGCGTAAATGGTTAGAAAATAAACGCCACTTGCTAAATGTGCCACTGGTATTTCTATTTGTTGCCCACCTTGTTTTCCTAACACATCTTTTACAATATGCTGAACTACTCGACCTTGTATATCATGTAAAATCAAATTCACTCGACTATCCTGTGGTAAATAATATTCAAAGGTAGTTATTGCTCTTGCAGGAGTCGGATATAAAATAGAACTCAATGCTGTACCTTCTCCAAAATCTAGGTTTGCACAAAAGCCAAATAAATTATCATCCAACCAATCCATTCTATCACTCAACCAATCTTTGACATAGGTTAATTCTTCGTCATAATTTTCTCCTAGAAAAAAATTAAAATGAACTTTGACTTCTAAAATAGGCCATCGAATAAAATTTCTATCCTTTGCTGCTGAAATGTAATTAGCTTGTTGGTCAAGATAAGATAATACAGTTTCTGTCTCCAAAATTCCTTTTCGATAATCTTCCCACGTACATCTTAATTCATTTTGAAACGATTCATCTTCTAGTAATCGATTCCACCAAAACGGAATTTGTGAATTGGATGATGGACATTTTTCATTATAGTTGTACATGAAATTTTCTCGATTTTGTACAAAACAATCCCAACCATTTCCCATCGATAAATTAAAATCCCAAATAGGCCCCATTCGTAATTTGCCTCCGTCACTATCTTTTTCTTTGTGCATAAAAACACTCAACCGATAGCCATCTACATTGTAGGTCAATTCGTTGGCAATAAAAAAATCAATAAAGGATTTTACATCAATATATTTTCGATAACCTTCTAAAGTATCTTTGAAACTGTCACTAAACAAAGCTGTTTCAAAATCGTGCATGTATTGTTGGATATATTCTTTTTGAGGTATTGTAATTTCATTTTCTTTTGGGAAATCATATTGGAAGAATACTTTTCTATCTACATACTCAGGTGGCTGAATGGTAGAGAACCAACCGTCACCACCTGTTCCTGTCTGTTTATCTATTTTCAGAATATACCCTCCTGTGAGTTCGTCTCCTGCATTATCATCTGTTTTTAAATTAGCAATATCGACTCGTCCTTTATCTCTTTTTATTTTTTCCATAAAAACATAAATGCCTTGGTATTGCTCATTGATAACCAATTCACAAAATTGAGTACGAGTAGCGTATTGTCCCATCTGCCTCGATAAGTGATAAATCAAATCATTGCGTAGTAAGGTCTTGTCACTAAAAGGGCCGTAGAGAATCCAATCATTTTCTTCTGGCATTCCGAATAGGGAAACATTATTATTGTCGCCGTTCGGCAATTGTGTTTCCAGTCCATAAGACTTTTTGATAAACCTTCTTTGGGAAGACGAGCCTCTCAACTCAATGTTAATTTGACCATCATATTCATTTGGGAAATCATCAATATGATTATCGCCATTATTGATGATTTTCATTTCAGCGATGATGCGCGGATCATCTGGAATGGTTTGGTCATTCGTATTGATTTTTACAATAGGCAAATTAGAGGTTGTCAAAAAGACAGGAGGTTGAAACCAATCAGGAACGGAATTATATTGTTGAGTATTGTTTTTTATTCCAACGGAAAGAAAAAATATGGCAGACAAATCGGAAGAAATGATACCATCGTTTTGAACTTGAATGGCTAAGGTGTTGGCACCATTTTTTAATAAATCATTTAATACCTTTTTTGTGATTTCAAAATATTCAGGTCTGCCACCTTGGTAGATTTTAGCTTCATGGAAATAAGTGGTCGAAGCATCAAAAGCTGGTGTATCACCAACGACTCCAATATTGGAACGAGCGATTTCAACACCATTGAGATAGGCAATAAAAGCATCATCATAGTCTGCATGTAAAACTGCATAAGCAATGTTAGAAGTATCAATGACTTGAAATTGTTTTCTTAAATAAACAGCAGTAGTAGGATTTATAATAGTTTGGTCGTCATCATCTCCGTAGCCAAACCCACCATTACCAGAAATCCAATTCGAATCATCAAAATTAGGAATCATCCAACTAGCAGAAGGTTCGGAAAAGGCAGTGAGGTATTTCCATTCTTCCTCAGCCGTAACAATAGTTTCCCAATGGTCAATATTATGTTGAGCAAAAATATTTTCCGAAAAAAGAAAAACAAACAAGGTGAACAAAATAAATCTATACATAAATGGAAGGTACAAATTTTGACAAAAAAAAACTCAGACCTAATCTAATAAGTCTGAGTAATACGTTGTTGATTTTAATGCATCTATTTTGTAGATGTATTGTTTAGTCATTATAAATTTCTGAATTAGTTTAAACTATTGCCTAAATTATTCCATAAGGTATCTGTACTACCTCCTGAATTACCACTAGTGCCGGTCGTGTCTGATGAACCCGTCGTTCCACCTGAAGTTCCACCTGAGTTACCGCTAGTTCCAGTTGTATCTGTACTAGTACCAGAAGTTCCAGAGTTGCCAGAACTATTATTAGTCCCTGTCGTGTCTGAACTACCGTTAGAGTTTCCAGAGTTATTTGAACTATTTCCAGTTGAGTCAACTGTTTCGACCGTGTCAGTTAATGCATTGATATCTAAATCATTCGCTGTTGGAGAACAAGAGAAAATGATAAAGGCAGCAAAGGTTATAAGGGTTAATGTTAAATAATTTTTCATATTAAGTTATTTTTATGTTTGGGTGAAATTTTAAATTTATTACAGAGATAAATTATTTTGTCCTATAGAACACAGACCTTTCGGCCTGTGCTTCTATATGTATTGACTAATATTTTAAAGGGTGTTATTTAAAAGTATTTTAGTCAATAAGATCTTAATTAAGTAGTTGTATCTGAATCGTTTGAGTATATAATAAAACAAACAAATGTCATGAGTGTTAGAAATATTTTCATTTTAGCTGGTGTTGTATAAAAAAAGTTTGGGTTAGAGACTTTTTTTATTTTTCTAATTTAGAGTTTAGTCATCATTTTCTTCTTGATATAAGTTAGTGTGTGTTAGTTATTCTTTATCAAAAGAAATGTGTTTCCATTACGGAATAAAAAAACAAATGGTTGCGTGGATATTTTATTTAGTCATTTTTTAAAACTGATACTTCAATCCAGCATTTCCATTCAATAGTTTGATTTGTTCTAACTTTGAGGTGCCTTCTTGCGGAAGGCTATATTGATATCTTCCTTCCATAAAAAATTGCCACTGTTTGTACAACTGAACTTGTGCACCGATATTTCCCCAAAGATTTCGCCATTGAAATTCTGAAAGAAGAAAATTTCTTTCAATGATTTCATAATCATCATTACTACCGGTTTGGTTTCCTTGTTCTTCGAATTTAAATTTTGCTTGGGATTGTATGATTTTTCTACTCGTAAAACCAAAACCTAAATAAGGTTGAATTTTTCGAGCTGGCAAAAACGAATATTTAAATCCTATCGGAATTTCGAGACTAACCATTTCTGCTTTTATCTCATCTAATTCATCCGTTGGATCTTGAGGAAGAATTTCAGGGAAATCATTTAAGTCAATTGGTTCGTTATCTTCTCTCTCTAATTTAATATCTTGAACTCTATAAGTAGCTCCAATCACCCAACTTAATCGATTTCCAAAACCTAGTTCTGCATCCAAACCAATGTTATAGTTTTCTTGATGAGATTCCTCATAGTCCAAACTAAAATCATTTCCAATACCAACATGCATTCCTAATGCGAATCGATCAGGTTGCATAGTTTGTAATCGATGTTTCCACTTTCTATTTTTGAATTTTATTTCTAAAAAATCTAAATCATTTAATGATGAAAGACTATTGTTAAAAATAGAATTGATGTACGGGAGATTTACTCTATTCAATTGTGTTAAACTATAGTTCGTTTTTGATTCTTTGATAGGAGTAGTTAGAGCAGTGGGTTGCTCTGTTTGATATTGTCGCCAAGAACGTTGAATAGCGTTTGCTCCCCCATCAATAAAACCGTCAATATTATTGACAGTTTTATATGAGGAATCGGCGTTTTTTAAAAATGAAATAGGAGCTAAGAATTTGTCAGAAAGTAGATCTGATTTTTTCGAATCAGATTTAGTGTTTACAATATGAGGGTTTTTATTAATAGAAATATTTTTATAAATCGTATCGTAAATGATAGTGACGTGTTTTTCAATAATAGATTCAGTAGGTATCGAAAATGTAGTTTGATTGTTATTTTCCAATTTCTCTAATTGAGCAATTACTGTTTGATACTGCGAAAAATAATATCCTGCCACACTTGCCAATCCGAGCATACAAAGTGCAATAGGCAACCAAATCCAATTAGCAGGTTGTTTTGAATTTGAAGTAGGAGGTACTACGAGCCTTTGGGAAATATTGTCCCAAGCGGCATCATCTACCGGAAATTCTGGTGGATGATTAAAGACCTCTTTTATTTTATTTTCAAAATTATTTTCCATGCTTTTGAAATTTATTTGTTCTACTTTTTTTCAATGATTTTTGGAGTTTCTGTTTTGCTCTTGAATAATTGGATTTAGAAGCACCGATGCTGATGTTTAATTTCTTTGCAATTTCATGGTGCTTAAATCCTTCGATGGCGTAAAGGTTAAAAACTGTTCTGTATGCGGGAGGTAATAATTGGACTTGTTGAATGACATCTTCGTAAACTAAATTTTCCCAACCTTCATTATAAGAAGCATCAGACATCATCTCATCTTCAATTTCTAATAAATGATTAAACCGTTTATTCTTTCGATGATAATCAATAGCGGTATGAATGATGATTACGCGAAACCACTGTTTGAAAGAAAGTTGAATATCAAATTGGTCGATTTTGGAAAAAGCTTTGACAAAAGCATCATTTAAAATCTCTTTTGCTTCATCTATATTTTTTCCATAGCGAAGGGCAACACTCATTCCATAACTATAGAATAGTTCATAGAGTTTTCGTTGACCTGAAGGATTCTTTTCTTTACAGGCTTGAATGATTAAACCAATATTGAGTTCGCTCTTTTTATTCAAGTTTTATTCTCTTTTTAGAAAATCTTGTACAGTACGTGAAATAAATTGAAATGGTTGCTTGAGGTGAGATAGAAAGAGTGGTTGCCATGTCAAACTCTCCCCCGGCCCTCTCTTTCCAAGAGAGAGGTGAGAGACTTACCCTCAAATCTTATCAATATTAAGGACAAAGTCGTTCAAGGTCGTCACCCTTCTCTTGGAAAGAGAGGGGCTGGGGGAGAGTTTGATTTTAAAGATAACTAATTCAACTGATTTAATAGATATTGTTTATTTTTGAAAAAAAATTAAAAACAATGACAAAACTATCTTTATCAACAATTGTATTCCTTACTATCTTATTTATCCTTTCTTCTTGTGGAGAAAAAATTCCACCAACAGTAAAAGATTTGGCGCAAGAAGCATTGATTCCTATGCCTTCTAATTTAGATGCTACAGGAAGCTCTTACCGCTTGACTTCAAATACGACCATTTATGTAGATGGCAATTCTGAAGAAGTAAAAGCGATTGGGCAACTTTTAGCGAATCAAATTAATCCTGCAACAGGTTTGGGTTTAAAAGTAGTCGCTACCAATACACCTCCCGCTGATGGTATTTTTTTTACATTAAATAAAAAAGCAAGTCTTGGAAAAGAAGGATATGATTTGAATATCGAGGAAGACAAAATTGTTTTTTCTGCGAATGAGCCTGCTGGACTATATAGAGGTCTACAAACTTTGATACAATTATTACCTGCCAAGATTAATGCGACTTCAGCTCAAGAAGGTCCTTGGGAAATTGCCTCAGGAACCATTTCTGACCAACCTGAATTTGAATATCGAAGTGCGATGTTGGATGTGAGTCGTCACTTTTTTGGAGTGAAAGATGTCAAACGTTTTATCGACTTGATTGCAAAATATAAAATGAATGTATTGCATTTGCATTTGACAGATGATCAAGGTTGGAGAATAGAAATTAAGTCGTGGCCTAAATTAACTGAAATTGGAGGGAGCACTGAAGTGGGTGGAGGTAAAGGTGGATTTTTTACCCAAGAAGATTATAAAGAAATTGTAAGATATGCCGCAGCGCGATACATTATGGTTGTTCCAGAAATCGATATGCCGGGACATACGAATGCTGCTTTGGCTTCTTACGCAGAATTAAATTGTGATGGAAAAGCGACAGAATTATATACAGGAACAGAAGTTGGTTTTAGTTCGTTTTGTACCGATAAAGAAATCACTTACAAATTTGTAGATGATGTGTTACGAGAATTAGCTGCGATAACGCCTGGACCTTATTTGCATATTGGTGGAGACGAATCTCATGCGACGAAGAAAAAAGATTATATCAAATTTATCGATCGAGTACAAGACATCGTTGCTTCTCATGGCAAGCAAATGATGGGGTGGGATGACATTGTAGCTGGTGATTTGAAATCAAATGCAGTGGTGCAACATTGGGCCAAAGAAGAGAATGCAAAATTGGCGGTTAAGAAAAATGTAAAGATTGTGATGACGCCAGCGAAGAAAGCATACTTGGATATGCAGTACGATAGTACTTCTCATTTAGGATTACATTGGGCGGGTTATATCGAAGTAGATGATGGTTACAGTTGGAATCCTAACAAATATATTACAGAAGTGAAAAAAGAAAACATCCTTGGAATTGAAGCACCACTTTGGACGGAGACGGTGACGAATATGGATGAATTAGAATACTTAGTTTTTCCAAGATTGCCAGGTTATGCTGAGTTGAGTTGGACGGATGAATCGAAGCGAGATTGGAATGAATATAAAATTCGTTTGGGAAAACAGAAAGCTAGATTCGAAGCGATGGGCTTGGATTATTATCAATCGAAAAGAGTGCCGTGGATGGATGAGATGAAAGCTGTTACTCCTGCTACGGGATTGTAATTTATTGCAAATCAAAAGTAAAAGAGGAGGCGGGAATATATATTCCTGCCTCCTCTTTTCATTCTACCTGATCACCCAAAGCAGCCATTCTAAATTTCTTTGTTTCTGCTTGCCGATGTTCTTTTTTGAAAATAGCTGCTACCTTTGCGACAACTTCAGGATGATTGGCAGCTACATCATTTTGCTCCTGAATATCAATTTCTAAATCATACAATTCTATTGTTATATTTCCTTCCAAAATATTTCTTCTAATCGCTTTCCATTTACCCATTCTTAAAGCTTGTTGACCTTTGTAAGCTGGGAACTCCCAATAAATAAATTCGTGTGCATCTTGTTTTTTATTTAATAAATTTGGAAGAAAACTAAGGCCATCTGTGTTTTTAGGGATTGGTGCATCAGCCACTTCACAAAAGGTAGGTAGTATATCATAGAAAGCAGAGATATGATTACTTTCAGAATTCGGTTTAATTTTTCCTTTCCATGTTGCAATCATTGGCACTCGAACACCACCTTCCTGTACAAATCCTTTTCCCCAACCATATTCAGTTTTAAAAGGTTGAGCACTATCAAAATAAGGTGTATCAGCACCACCCGTATAAGTTGGGCCATTATCGCTAGAAAAAATAATCAAAGTATTTTCATAAAGTCCTAATGTTTTTAATTCGCTTACTATTTCACCGACTTGTTCATCTAAGTAAGAAATCATCGCAGCATAAGTTGCTCTTGGAGTTTGGTTGGGGAAATAACTTTTGCCTATATATGGCTCTTCTTTACCTAATTTCTTTTTGTAAAAATCAACCCATTTTTGTGGAGCTTGTAAAGGCAAATGAGGAAGGGGCGAAGCATAATACATAAAGAAAGGTTCTTCTTTATTTTTTTTAATAAAATTTAAAACCTCTGTTTGCATCATGGTCGGCGCATAATCATTGAGTGAATAATCGGCATAGCTTTCTGGATTATTAGGGTCTGCATTTTCTGTGAAGTTAGTATGAGGCGCCACATTTTTATTATCTAACAAAACTCTTTCATTATTTTTCCAAAGGTGCATCGGATACAAAGTATGAGCCTGACGTTGACAATTATAACCATAGAAAAAATCAAAACCTTGTTTATTAGGAACACCTTCTGTAGTGGGCGCACCCAATCCCCATTTTCCAACGATGCCTGTTTTGTAGCCAACCGTTTGTAGTATTTCACCAATGGTTTCGATACTATCAGGGAGCGGTCTTTGTCCTTCCAAAAATGGATTGTCAAACATTGCTTGGTAATCCCAAACATCACCTCTAGATTTCCATTCATCATTTCCTCGGACGAAAGCATGTCCTGCATGTTGCCCTGTGAGTAATATACATCTGGCAGGAGCACAAACAGGTGCGCCCGTATAATGCTGTGTAAATCGCATTCCATCTTTTGCCAATGCATCGAGGTGAGGTGTCTCAATAATTTTTTGACCGTAAACACCTAACTCTCCATATCCCAAATCATCGGCAAGGATGTAGATGATGTTTGGTTTTTGAGATGAAGACGTATTTGTATTGTTACAGCTGAAGCAGCAGAATGCAAGTAGTGAGATGGTTATCCATTTTTTCATAAGAAAAAGTTTTTCCTAAAATAAAAATGTTCTTAAACAAAACGCTTAAGAACAAATAAAAAAAGGTACGAATTTTAACTCGCACCTCCTTATTTAAAATAGTCTGTTGTTGTTATTTAAAGTCCTAGAAATCCTAAACCTAGAAGGCCTTTAGATTTTTGCTTTGCTTTTGTTTGTTCTGGCATATGCATTTCAATGACGGGCATACAGGTGTTGCATGAAAGAGGTACTTGTCCCTCCTGACCTCCGTGAATTCGTTTTCCACATTGTGTACAATTTTTTGCACCAGGTTCAGGATCATGAATGATAAGATTTCCTTTATAGTTTAAGATGTCTCCGCCCTTATCATACTGATATTTCTTTGCCTCTGTGATTCCATAAAAAGGATCTGTATTTCCTTGAATCCAGAATGCACCAATCTTACCATAAAGAGGATTGTTGATTTTTTTCTTACTCATAAGTAAATTGATTTGGTTTCGTTTTTGTAATTTTTTTAGAGTTTATATGTTGAAGATAAGGCAATTTAATCAAAATGAATAATAAAATTGCAGTAATTTATTTGTTAGTAAAATAAAATACTGAATATCAAACAATTGTGAAATCAAATATTTTACAATCATATAGATGATAACAATAATAAACAGGAAGGCATTAAAAAAAAAATAGAAATATTCAGCACCTTTAATAGACTGCCTATTTATCTTAAAAGGGCGTAGGAATATATATTCCCACGCCCTTTTAAGACAAAATTACACAAGTTTTAACTTGCTAAATTTTTACAAAAAAAATTAATATCCAGCAGCTTGCCCATCCTTCCTAGATTCCGAAGCACCATAGTAAACCTTATTTACTTCATCCCAAAGAATGGCCTGATAACCACCATAGGGGCCCATAGCGAATCCTACCTGATGTCCTCGTTGCATCAATCCTCGAATCACTTCATACTCAATTCCAGATTCAACTCTTAATATTCCGCCATCGGTCATCTTGCCACCTGTAGGTTGCGAACCACCTGAATGATTCATCCGAGGTGCATCGCCCGCTTCTTGTAAGTTCATCTTAAAGTCAATTAGATTGACTACCACCTGAGCATGACCTTGAGGTTGCATTGCGCCACCCATTAATCCAAAACTGATATAAGGTTTTCCGTCCTTGGTTACGAAAGCAGGAATGATGGTATGGAATGGTCTTTTCTTTGGCGCGTATACATTGTTATGTCCAGCCTCTAATGAAAACAATTCCCCACGATCCTGAAGAATAAAACCTAATCCATCAGGTGTCATTCCAGAACCCATTCCTCGATAATTACTTTGAATCAAGGAAACCATATTTCCATCTTTATCTGCTGTAGTCAAGTAAATGGTATTGCCTTGTTCCAACTCTCCAGCATCATAAGAATTGGCAGCTTTATTATCATCAATTAATTTTTTTCGTTCTTTAGCATACTCTTTCGAAATCAATTGATCTAAAGGAATTTTTGCAAAATCCATATCTGCATAATACTTTGCTCGATCTTCAAAAGCTAATTTTTTTGCTTCCGTCAAGGTGTGTAAATAATCAACACTCCCAAAACCCATCGAAGCAATATCGTACTGTTCCAAAATATTTAGAATTTGTAAAACGGCAGTACCTTGACCACTCGGTGGTAATTCCCAAACATCGTATCCACGGTAATTGGTAGAGATTGGTTCCACCCATTCTGAAGTATGATTTGCCAAATCGTCCATTGATAAAAAACCACCTTGATCTTGGATATAGTCGACCATCGTTTTAGCAATGGCACCTTTGTAAAAAGCATCCCGACCACCTTTTCCAAGTTGCTCTAAAGTATTTGCTAAGTTTGGATTTTTAAAAATTTCCCCTTTTTGGGGAGCACGACCGTTAGGCATATAAGTCTCTGGGAAATTTTTAAATCCTTTTAAAATATTAGCACCTCGATTCATATAGTAAGCGATGTACTCCGTTACTGGAAAACCACTTCTACCATAATTTACCGCAGGTTGAAGGATATCACTCATCGGCAAACTTCCAAATTTTTTATGCATCTCAAACCAGCCATCTACACATCCTGGAACTGAAACAGGTAATGCACCATATGCTGGAATTTTTTCCATTTTATTATTTTTGAAAAATTCCAAATTCAAATCGGCAGGGGAGCGACCACTGGCATTGATGCCGTATAGTTTTTTAGTTTTTGCATCCCAGATGATGGCAAAGAGATCACCACCAATTCCATTTCCAGTAGGTTCTACTAATCCTAACATTGCATTTGCGGCAATGGCAGCATCAATGGCGTTGCCACCATCTTTTAAAATGTCTAAGGCTACTTGCGTGGCTAAAGGTTGGCTGGTACAGGCCATTCCATTTTGTGCAATGACTTCGGAACGTGTCGCGAAATTCTTTCCTGTAATTCTGTCTTGTGCAAATATGGAATGGATAGAAAATACGAAGAGGATGGATAGAAAGATTATCTTTTTCATTTTGTAAAATTTTCTTTGGTATGTTTTAGAAAATTTAAAGATAATAAATAGGAAAATAATAAAAGCTTTTCCCTTGAATTTAAAACTTAGTGTATCGTTTGATTGCGGCAAGCCGCAAAGTATTTTCTTTAGAACGCTGATGATTATGATTTTTAAGATGCTCGTGAGACTTAAGCTCCGTAGCCCAATGTCATTGACATAAGGAACGGATATAAAAAGATTCACGAAATATTATTTCACCACAAAGACACGGAGTTCAAAATTTTTTCGCTGTCTTTGTGCCTTCGTGGTTTTAATTTGTTTTTAAATTTTCAAAATCCTTATTTCAATGACATTGCCCTTCAGGGGACTAGTGGACTTAAGTCTCACGAGCATCTTAAAAATCATAATCATCAGCGTTCACAGAAATAAGTTAGGAGATGAAAATCATCATTTACTAAAAAATAAAAACAAGATAATTGCAAGAACGACAGTTCGGTAAGTGACCCAAGAGGCAGTCATCCAAATCGGAAGTCCCAATAATTTACATCTTCGAATATGCTCAAAAAACATAACACCTACAACCATCATAAAGGCAGCCAATAATCCCAATACATGAAATTCAAAAATACTATTCAGCCATAAAACGGGTAACAATAAAATTCCGCCAATCATCGAAACCGTTGACATATTTCCCAAATACTTCAAGTACTTTTCTTTTTTGAAAAAAGAAACAGCACCCAATTGCCAAACAATTTGTCCAAAACAAATATAATATTCTCGCATCCAATTGTGTTCTAAACCAAAAGCAGTATTGATATGAAAAGCATATTGATTTAAGACAATTCCCGTAAAGATAGCTACGAATAAAATATAGATCCAGCGATATTTATTATTCAATTCAGGGATACATGTTCTTACTCCTTGTTCAGTGGCAGTAGGGTAGATGACTTTTCGATTGTAAGAAATAAAACGATACAGTCGAAGCAAAAAAGCATAGATAATTGTGGAATGTAAAATTCTTGTTATGAGTTTGTTGCCACTGGCGACAATTTTTATCATAGCATCAATTCCATAGATTGTAGTAGCAGTGTTATTGTCGAAAAGAGCAATCTCCGTTTTAGCTCTTTCCATGTCTATTTGAGAAGTATAATGTGTTTCGATGGTTTGGTAAGGAGCAATAGTTTTATCATCAATAAGTCCAAATTTAGTGAAGCATTTTCCATAAATACAGCACATTGGACAATCTTTGTCGATTAACAATTTATTGTTTTTTAACATGACGAATAGCTTTAAATGTTTTATTGTTAAGTCTACAGTACAAATATAAAACTATTTTATCGAACTTTCAATAAAAAATGAAAGTTTATTTTTGTTTTCCTTTATTGAATAAAAAAAGAGGTTAGATAATAAATATCTAACCTCTCTGAAAACCTTTAAAATAAAGGGTTTTTATTCTTTAATCAATTTTCTAATTGCTCGACCTTCCTCATTTTCTATTTCTAAGAAATAAGTACCTGAAGCAAGAGAAGAAAGATTTAATTCTATTTTTTGAGTAAAATCATTTTCCAAAACAACCTCTCCTAAAAAATTAAATACTTTAGCAGTTGTTGCTTTGTCAGATTGTAATTGTATTGTTGTGAAATTTTCAGTTGGATTAGGGAAAACGCTTAATCCTTCTAAAAAAGTATTGAATTCATCAATGGAAGTTATAATGGTAGAGGATGCACTTGGAGCAATGATTTGACTCTGAATAATTTCCTTAGTAGCAGGGTCTTGTAAAACTACAAACGTGAACATTCTCGATAAATCCCAATCCGCCGAAACAGGTGTACTAAATGAAACACTCTCCGTTGTACCAACTACACTCGAAGGTGTAAAAGCAGTTCCTTCAACAGCAGTAAATGCTTTTCTAAAAACATTATAATGTTCAGGTTCGCCATTTGGACTTGCATAAAAAACAGTGTCCTCTGCTACACCAACTAATAAACTCAACTCTCCTAAACTGTGCGCTTCTTCAGCCGTAACGTGAATCATTACATCAATTGAAGTGGCATTTTTTTGTTGATCAATATTGATGCTTAAAGGAGCAGTCTGGTTAAGGTAAGGAGTAAACATAGCAGGGTCTCCAAAACCAACAGTAGCTGGAAGTTTCACGCCTTGAAGTACTAATTTAGGAGTGCTACCGTAATTGTTATAATAATTTGTACGACCATCATTTTCCGCAGGATTATGCATGCTGAACAAACAGTTCGCATAAGGAGAACTTGGATGGTAAGCGATATGGAAAATATTTGGATTGGCTTGGTCTTCTAAATTCTGAAAGAAATCAGGATTCCTGTTAGCACAAATTCCACATCGAGTATTGGTAAAATGCTCGACCATGATATTTTTAGGTACTTGAGCAAATGACTCGTTTACAGAAAAAAAGAAAAAGAAAATAAATAATGGGTAATGGATTTTTTTCAGGTAGTGTTATAAATGCGCACCATTTGGAGAGAAAAGGACAATAATTCTATCTTTGAAAAATGTGTTCAAGCAAAA
>JAVCKV010565785.1:0-10513 GCA_032274145.1 Herpochondria borealis | reverse complement strand
CTGCTGAAGGAGTTGCTGCTGCTGAAGGTGCCACCTCTGGTGGTGCTTGTACTACTACCGGAGATGCTGGTTTATTTGTACTAGTAGTAGTACCAGTAGTCGTTGCCGGAGTAGTAGGCGAGTGCGACTCCAAATCCTCCCCGTACTGCTGAAAGGAATCTTCCATTAAGATATCCTCATCCCTCATGGTAGCCAGATAGGACGCCGCCCTTGGTTTGCTCTCGTCCATTTCTTCCACAAAGTCGTCTGTTTCGTCATTTTGAGATTCTTCCACACCTTCGACAGCAGTATTAGTAGTAGTAGTGTTTGTTTGGGGTTGTTGATCGGGAGTAGATTCCTCCGCCTCTTCTTCTTCTTCCACCTCTTCTTCATCAGAAGAAGATGATAGTGGTGACGTTACAGTGCCCAAATGAGACTCCACGTCTTGACTAATATTATCATTCGTTCTCTCACCACCAGCACTGCTGCCGGATGATGGCTCCTCCGTCCCACCGTCTTCTTCCTCGGTTTCCTCCCGACCTTCCTCATCATCGCCGCCTTCGGGCTGGCCATGGCGAACGAGCAGTCCCCGAACCACTCAGACCGCTACGTCACCATCGCAAAAGCCATAGCCATCGCCGTCGCCCTGCTCTTCGCCCTGCTCATCGGCTCGCTCGTCGTCGGTCTGCTCTTCCACGCCGCCACCTTTTTCCTGTGCGCTGCCTTCGGCGCCATTCTCGTCCTCCTGCTCAACCTCTTCCTCCTCCAGCCCGCCATCTCGCGCGACGCCGTCATCGCCTGGTACGCTGCCATGCTCCTCGCTGCCCTCGCCATGGGCGTGCTCTCCTTCAAGTACCCCGATTTTTGTATCACCCTCGCAACCTCCTTCGACGGCGCCGCACTCGCCGTCTTCTCGCTCGCACACTTTCTCGGTCATCAGCCCCACCTCCTGTCCGTCTCGTCGAACAAAACCATGGACGAGTATTGGGCCGTCTCCTACGCCGCCACAACCGTCCTGCTCGGCGTTCTCGGCGCGAGCACCCAGCGCAACGCCACCCCAATCGACACCCTCTCGCCGCGCAACGACGCGCGCCAACCATTCTCCACCACCTCCCAGCAACAACAACAAAACGCCGTCTCCACAGTCTATGCGAACACCAACTCCCCATCCCCGCACGACCGCAGCACTTCTGAATTTGTCGACGCTACTGCGCATCAGCAGAGCCGTCTGCCGTTCCACAAAAATCTCAACTCGCCCTCGCCGTTTGCGTCCGCGTCCCACGGCTTGCCGCGATATCTGCTCACGCCCGCCGACGAAGCCGCACACCTCCTTCCGCCCGACCGCCCGAATACACCGCCCTACGCGGGCTCGCAAGACGGTGCGGCGGGTTACGGCGCCGCGGACGACGATGACGTCCAGTACACCGTCCTGCCCAACCTGTCCGCGCCACCGCTCGGCGCAGATGCGGCCACGGCAGGCTCTGCTGCTGGCGCGAATGGGAATGCCGCGAACGGCGCACGGGCGCAGAATGCCGCGTCCATGCAGGCAGGCCACAATGCGTCGAGACACGTCTCTTCCACGCTTCGCGTGTGAAGCTCACTGCCCGAGCTGTCGCACCTCGTCGCCGTGTGAGAGAGGGGGAGAGGAGGATGGAAGGGTAAGGGAGAAGGAAAGGAGGGCGAGCAGGACGCGGAAGTGGTGGCGTCCCGTCAACATGGCAGAGGGCGGCGAGTGTATTTGCAAGATGAGGAGTTCGGCAGGGGCCCGCTTTCCATGGTGTGTTTGCCTCGGTTGTTCTTTTCCTATACTAACTCTACTCGGTAGTCCGTTAGCGATAACGTAACGCTGCCGAGTACCCTAATAGTAGTCGAGTTGAAGAAAGTATGGTTCTCTTTGGAAAAGATGGGCCTGTGACTGATCCGTGGGAAATTCAACATTGACGCCTGCGTTTCATACCACTCCGACACAGAAGTTAAAAAAACAGAGGGTTGGACACGGCGCGTCTATCACTGTGAGTTGTTAGTTTGAGGGAATGGGTTTTTCTTGGAGAGCACGACATAGCCGACCTTGTGCGAGATGTAGCCCCGGATGTAGTCGTGGTATATGAGGTTGGCGAGGACACATTCCACCTCGGCTAGCTCCATGTCCACGTCGCTAACCAGAAGGCATTTATGAATCAGGTCGAGACTGATCTTGTGCATCCCGGACATCTTATGAATTTTGCGAAAGAGGGAGCGATACACGAGGTTTCTCATCTTTTCTACAGCGAGGTACAAAGCTGATTGAATAAAGAACTCTTCGTGCTGCTCCACAGCCGCGGTGAATAACCGGATGTCTCCCGTCTTGATCGCCGTCGAAATGTCCTTGAACCAGTTGATCTCAAAAAAGTCCATCGTTCGTTTCGACGGCAGACTACCGGTAAGGATCTTCGCCGGGACGAGATACAGCAGGATGAGGCGACGATGCTTGAAAAAGTTTTCTGGGGTGTGCTTAAGGGCGTACGACAAGTCTCTCACAGCGTTGTCGTACTTTCCCTCGTACAGGAATAGTCGACCTGCAAAGTACTTGTAAGTGACGCGATGCTGCTGCGGAAATTGTTCAAACGGCGGGAAGGACGGGGTGTCGACCGTGCGCGTGAGGTTGCCGCACATTCGGAGGTTGTTCAGCCTGAAGTAGATCTTCAGCAGCTGGTTGATGACGCCAAGGGTGCCGAGACGGCGACTGCCCTCGCTGACCGGGCGCCGGTCGTTGTTGGTGACGGTGAAGCCGCGCTTGAGGAAACGCTCGGCTGTTTCGAGCTTGCAGGGCTTGAGTCCTTCACGGCGGAGCTGGTCGTCGGCGCACTGTGCGATGACGCGGAGGCTAGAGGTGAAGAGGTGGAAGACGGGCAGGCTCCATTCGGTATCGATCACGAAGATGGAGAGATAGGTGGTGAGGACCTGAGTCTGATGCTCGTATGCGTCGACCCAGTGGTTGAGGTTGAGGGCGCCATGGGCGTGGAAGAGCTTTTCGACAAGTTCTGGAAGGTTATTCCAAGGGCTGGGCAGACGGCGCGGCAGCGGGCCGCCGCTGATGTAATACTGGTCGACGACATCCTTCGTCTCCTTTGACGACTTGAAGAGGGAGCGGAGCTTTTCGCCGTCCTTGCGCAGGACGCAGGATTCGACGAGCTTGTTGAACGACTCGAGCGGGGTCATAGTTGAGGCTGCAGGTTGGGAAGGAGGGGAAGGCGGGGAAGAATAAGCGGTCGAGCAGGTGGTAGCCGTCGTATCTGGCGGCTGGCGGCTGGCGGGGATCAGGGATGTATGAGCGAGGGTCAGGCGGGATTGCAATAAACGCGCGGCAAAACGGGCTTTTTTGGCGGATACGCACACGTGGCGGCGCCGTCTGCCCAAACGATACGGTTATCGACACGTGTAACTGTGTACCGACCCTACAGTACAGTGCCATAGTAAGCACTGTACAGTGCAGGTAACGTACGTACTTTGCAACTGGATCGGCTCACTTTTGTGGGTTACCCATTCCGGGTGCGTCGTCTTTCAAATTTATGGGGCGTGTAGTCCAACTTACTACTACATTTAATTTAGTACATTAGCTCTCTAGCTAGCTAGCTGCCTAGAGTCTAGCTAGTACGGTAGCCTACTCCTGAGGAGCACGGCATCACATATGAATGTGATGAATCGCACCGCGTGATGCCGCCAAAAGATATCAAAATTTGAGCAACCGCCGAATCTGCTGCCACACCAACTCCATTCCAAATGCCAATTGACCACTGAGCCTCTTTAAAGTATTGTGCTTTACTAAGGCGGTCGAAAAGCTGTACAACTCTCTTCTAGTAGCACACCCCGATATCCATATCAGCCCGACTCACCAATTTTCCGTACTAACTCAGATTATGCATCAGCAGTACCTGTACAGTACTGATTCATTGTATACGTATGCGAATACGTATATACCCGTACCACCAGTCAGACAGGTGATATACACGTATTGTACATATCGCCTGTCGCACTGCTGGCGAGCACTTTTCAACCAAGTCGTCTAGGTTTCTCCAGCTAGACCTTCTCTTGTCACCGGCCGAGTCGTCCATAGTCCCAAGTTCTGCCTACTGTGGGCCCGGCTCTGGCTTGCGGTCCGCCCTCGTTCAGCAATATACAAGATACAAGGACCCCTGCCAGGCTCTAGAAGGAAGTCCCACTTTTACCCCGAGCGATGATGGCCGCGAGTGTGGACCATGGGCCCGGAAGCACTGCTGAATTCTACGCATTATCACAACGGTGGAATGTACACGAGAGATCGGGTGCTACATGAGTATAATGTATCTTTATTCATCTTTGTCTTGCGTTTTCTGTCTAGCAATTCTGTAGTATAATAGTAAGCGAAAAACATCCACAGGGCCTTTTGTAAGAACAAGTTTCCTCCAGTCTCTTGAAAAGAGGAGCGCATAGATGAGATAGATGAATGACGTTGCAGCCGAAGTTTTAGACGAATGATAAAGAGAACTATTTACATGATGGAATTTTGGCAGAAATCAACGCGTGCGGAAAAACCTTCACTTCGGTTGCTCGACCTTGAGCTCTGCAGGGCAGAGATCTTCTTGAATAATTTCTTAAGACTCTATACTAATATCTTTCTTCCAGATCGTCCTCAGCGAGTTGACTAGGAACACACCGCCAAGGATTATCGCTATTACAAGAACAGTAATTCGTTCAGTTGAGTGCTTGTACAACATCTTCGGGTCCAATATTGTGCTTTGATAGATGAGAAAGCCAACGACACCAAGCCAAAGCGCAGCCAGAAGGAGCTCAACCGAAGCAATAATCGCGAAAGAGCAGAAATTTGTCCGGCCAGGAGCGAGCGCGGACCGGTAGGTGAAGAAAAGCAAACTAAAGAAGAGCGAAACACCTGCAACAAACCAGACAAAGATACAGGGGGCAAGAGGTGTTGATTCAAGGCCGGTGTGGCGCCCTGTCAAAGGACAGTTTCCACCTTTCACATCATGCACGCCGGCCGTGGAAATGATTACGATGCAGACTGGTAAGATGATCTGCAAGAAGGAGGTGAGAAAGAAGCAAGCCCGGGATGAAGGGCCAACAGCTTCCTCATCACGGCTGAAGCGCTCGGCCCTTGGGATGTCGTTCATTTTGGGTGAGGGTATCTTGTAGATGTCAAGGCTGTTGGTTTGTTTTTGAAATGATGTATTATTATCAATTTCATTCGCGAGAAGAGAAGGAGCGGACGTTGATGGCTTTGTTTGAGTTCCCGTTCTCTCTCTCTTGCCGGACGATTAATATGATAACTCAGGTGGAGCTGTCTGTGTGCTGAAACGGGGTTGGATGGTTTTGGGATGCCCTCACCCGCAAATCCATCGTTATATCTAAGAAGATGGGTTAAAGCATGGTTGTATCTGATTATAATTATTTTGCAATTTCCTCAAAATCTTGCCGTTTCCCTATCTTGCTTCAACACCTCGATGACAAGGCATGAAACGCCGCTGAAAAAGGCCGCTAGAGATGCCTGGCTTTGAAATGTTCAGCTGGATACTTCGACGCGAGGGTGTCTCTACTTGATAATGAATTATGTAGTGTGTGCAGGGCGACCCACGTGCGGAACCGTGGGTTTAAGATAAATGTAGTAATGGGGATGTGGACTCCTATTGCGCAATTGGTATGTTAAATTCGGGTATCTAAAGAAAAGGTCTCGCACCGAGGGATGTAAATTTGGAATCGACGATAAAGCCTCGTTGGAAATACCGACAGAGGGAACAGGGAGAGAAGAGCACAGAGAAAATGAGAGATTACGTTGCACAAGTTATCCTCGGGAAGGAAGAGTGCTGTATCAGTTCTTATTCACAGCTAAGCAGTGCGGTGGCCAAGAGAATAGTTGTGCGTTCAGCCCGAAACGCCGGTGAGTTACCTGTTCAAAAAAACTCCTACAGAAAAGCAAGCCCGCAGTGGAAATGCGTCAAGGAATGATTCTTCTGATGCCTGATGCAGTCACGCATGATAAATAAGTACCGGTGTAGTTGCAGAACAGATGCGGATGTAAACTTGATGCGCGAACTCATGGAATGAAGATCATCGGTGACGGACAATTGTGGGCACGCCACGAAGCTGTTGTCCGTAGCGCTTCGTAACTGCATTCTGGGATGCAAAGAAGAATGGCAAAGAATAATTGCAAAGAAGAACGGCCACAACCATATATTGCGGTTAGATGGAACAGGGTTGCTGGTTGCTTAGTGCGTTGTTTTTGTATGCCATGCACAATAGCGGCGACTGGATTTGATTGGATAGGTTAGCAATTCTAAGTACCGAAATAGCTCGCAAATGCGCGAGGACAACGTGACGACTGTAGGAAAGAGTTACCGACAAGTACAGTACAGGATTTACGATAAGCGGATGAAAATGCGTT
Organism: Herpochondria borealis; assembly: GCA_032274145.1. Taxonomy (NCBI): domain Eukaryota; phylum Rhodophyta; class Florideophyceae; order Ceramiales; family Ceramiaceae; genus Herpochondria; species Herpochondria borealis. The sequence goes on along the minus strand of JAVCKV010565785.1, from coordinate 4,122 downwards.
AACGACAGGCGCGGTGTGGTGTTAAACATACAACCCGAGATCGTGCGATTGTCGACATTCCCGCTCCTGTGACCGTAACAGTAGGGCTACTTAAACGCATCCATCTATTCTCCTTACCATGTACGAGTTACAGAAAATCAGCGCGATTTTCGTCCCCCACCTAAAGACCAAAAAGGTAAGATTGGCGATAAGTAAAGGGATCCATTATATCCGCTTGCGTGGGTAGAGAGTGCAAGTACAGCAGTTTTTCTTCATGCAGAACGGTCAGTTTCGAGATATCTACAGAGGACGGCTTTAGATAGGTACAGGGGTTAGGTGTGTTGGATACTTTGATTAAAGAGGCAAAGTGCCCAATCAAAAGCCTGTGAAGCGAGAGGTTCATACGCCGCATATGCACCACCCTAAATTGTACTACCCCCCATCGCTAATCCTTCCATAATCTGTTTCGTGTTACGAACGCTCAAAACGCAAAATTCAAGTCGCGGGTTCACCAAAGAGTGTGCACACGAAAAGTGTAACGCTGGGCTGACTGTCAACCCCTTCTCTCACCGACGCCACTTGCGCAAAAAGGAGGCAGACGCACCTGCTCCGTCACACGCGCGTTTACCTTCACCTTCCTCCCTCCTTCCTTCCCGGAAAGCTTCCAAAGCTAAGCCGGCAGCGTCAGCAAAAGTCCAGCCCAGCACAACACAACACAACACAACATAAAACAGATGCAATACCTCACGCACCGTCCTTTCCACGCATGCTCATCTTGCGGCTTGCGCGACGCGTAAACACGTTCATCCTTTCCACCACCCTCGTACTGTTCGCTCGTTTCGGCGACTTCATAGCCTGTCGCCGCTCATCGAACAGCGCCCCGGGATATTCGCTAGTAGCCGTGCTCGCTTCCACACTGTCAGTCGTCGCATTTTCCACTGCATCACTCGGCCCGCCGCGCCCAGACGCCATACCAGCCTGCTCGGCCACCGCAGCAGCCGTCACCACGGCAGAAGCGTCGCCCAAAGTGTCGCTGGCCGTCGACTCGCCGCCAACTTGCGCCCACGCCTCAGCCATCTTTTTGCGCGCGTCGCGGCTCTCCGTCCTCTGCATGCGCCGCTCGTGGTGAACGCGTTCGCGCTGCTGCTGCGTGCGCTCTTGCGGAGACTGCTGCTGCTTCACCTTCTTTTCGCGCCCGAACAGCGACGCCTTCTTACGGAGCGAGGAAAGCTTACCTGGCGAGCGGGCGTCGCCAGACGAGGCTGCGGGACGGTCGAGCGAGACAGTTTTGTACGGCGTGATTGGCGAGTCGGGAATGGCTTTTGTCGCGACGCCCGCGGTCGATTTCGACGGCGTGTGGGTTGACGTGTCGATGGTCGTCGTCGCAGACTCTGGTGTCTTTGGCGATTTCTGGGGTGTATTTTTTGGAAATGGATCGCGCTCAGCAGGGGACCCGTATTTGTCGACGTTCTTGACGGGCGTTGAGACATCCGGCTTTTGGCTCGCTGTCGTCGAGGCAGCAGTGTTCTGCGGCTTGGACGACACGACGGCTTCACTGTTCTGTCGGCGCGCAAGCCAGACATTGTCCGGCTGCAAGTTTTTTTCTGCTGGCTGCGGGTTGGGTCGCGGGTTGGATCGCGGGTCGGGCAGCGCAAAAGTGGGAGCAGCGGCCGACGGCGGCGGCGGGGTTGGGGCGAAGAAGATGAGGTCTTTCTCGCCGAAGTTGGGATGGTCATCGCCCGGTTTTAGAGTGAAGTAGATGTCGACGTGACAATCGGCCGTGACGGGATCATACTTGAGCTCAGAAATATGCATGCGCGCGGCAGCGGCGCGTAGGGCGGTGAGACCTCCGGCGGCGATGAACTGGCTCTTTTCGAGATTAGAGGAGGACGAGGAAGTGGAAGTGGTGGAGATGTGGGAATGGCGTGGGGTGGAGGGCGGGGCACGGGCGAGGGGCGAGGACGGGGATTGGGTCATTGTGATTACGGGGTTGCGGTGCGGTTTCTCTCTAGCGGGGGGAAGAAGAATGGAATGATGTGCGGCGCGTTTAGACGTGGGCGTCAACTTTGGGGCTTGGAGACGGAGAAGAGGGAGTGGTGGGATGCGGGGGAGAGACGGGGTGGTTGTCATCGGAGGAAAAGGGAAGGGAAGGCCTGACAGGCGCGATGCTGACTCGAAAGGAGAGGTGGAATGCAATCACGGGGGGGGGAGGGGTGCTGAGTGGATTGCGTACGTTTTACGCGGGAGCAAACTGGCGAGCTGGTATGTGATCCGGAGTGGGCGTGACCGGGAGGTGATCGAGATATTATGTGTCGTTGGTACGTGCAATGTTTTTTTAGAGGATCATGAGATCGCGGGGAACCTCGGCCTCGAAGAGATCAAAGTGGCAAGCGGGACAGCACGGAACGTGTTTTTCGGATCAGCGGCGGTCGATTGTGATGCGTGGGATCATCGCACGATGTGTGACACGACGCAGCCCGACGCGCGACAAGGCGTTGCGCAGGGATCACGGGGTCGTGTCTGCTCGTGACGGTTCAGGCACCGACGGGTGTGCCGGTGGCGGGCGTGTTATGTCCGTAGAAACGCGCTACTCGTCAACGCACATCCGCCCCGCCCAATCAGAATGCACCAATGTTTTTTTGCGCGTGTCCGTAACTTACCGCGCACACACAACACGCGCTTGTGCACCAAATCCACTCGAAAAACGCAGAAAAGACAGCAACTGACCGACCGCTTAAGCACCCCCGGCCCTGTTCATCCTCCGTCTCCCCCCCATCCTCGCCCCCCATCCTCGCCCCCCATCCTCGCCCCCCATCCTCGCGCCCCATCCTCGCCCCATCCTCGCCCCATGCGCCCGTCTTCATCACTGCTCTTCGCTCACTACTCGACTTTTCTTCGGCCGTCGACTGCTTCTCTGTCTCGCTCGCTACGCTCCACTGCGCCACAACCCACTGCCATGACCAGTACGAAAGGTACCGCGCGCGAGGTCCGCAACGTCGTCCACGCCCGCGAACAGCCCGAAGGTGTGGGAGCACGCGTCCGCCGTTCCATCGGCTCGCCCGCGCTTCCGAACCTCGACCCATTCCTGCTGCTCGACGAGTTTCGTGTCACCAGCCCAGCCGGGTTTCCAAAGTACGTCATCCACGCCCCCATTTTCATTACCAACGCCCCGCGTCGCTTTTCCTATTCCGTCTCGTCTGCCAGCTCTTCACTGGCCTAAAAAAAGGATCTAATTTATATTCTTCTTTTCTTCAATGTCGCCATTTATTACAGCCACCCGCATCGCGGCATGCAGACCGTCACCTATATGCTTGAGGGCGCATTCAAGCATGCCGACAATAAGGGCAATTCAGGTGTCATCAATCCCGGCGACATCCAATGGATGACTGCCGGTCGGGGCATCGTCCACAGCGAAATGCCGGCAACTGACGGAGATAACGTCGGCATGCAGCTGTGGGTCAACCTCGCCAAGAAGAGCAAGATGACCCGACCACAATATCAAGGTAAGTTCTTTCTTCCGCCTCCTTTCTTTGAAAAACAACAACGACAACTTGTGTGCTAACCCTACCAATTCCTCCTCAACAAATAACACCACGCAGACCTGAAAGCCAACGATATCCCACAAGCCACCAGCGCGGACGGCAAGACCTCCGTGCGCGTCATCGCGGGCAAATGCATGGGCGCGGAAAGCCCAGTTTTCACCGACACGCCCACAATGTACTGGGATGTCCGACTGCAGAAAGGCGCTGAGTTTGACGAGCCGCTGCCGGAAGGTTACAACGCGTTCATCTACGTGATCAGCGGTTCGATCACCGTCGGCAGAAACAACGCGCCCGGGCCACGCGCGGCATGCCTCGTGCTCGGCGCAGGCGAGACCGTGCGCATGATCGCGGAAGAGGACGCGCACGTCATCGTCGTCGCCGGGCAACCGCTCAACGAACCTGTCGTGCAACACGGGCCGTTCGTCATGAACACGCAGGAGGAGATCATGCAAGCGTTCCGCGACTATCAAGCGGGCAAGTTCTGAGATGTGTCCACCCCTGATGTGTACAAATTCATAGAACGCCCGTCCTTCTACCTGTTGTATGGATAGCGCTCCCGACGGTCCTGTAGAGGGGGGGGGGGGGGGGGGGGGGGGGGGGG
>JAVCKV010565763.1:0-10513 GCA_032274145.1 Herpochondria borealis | reverse complement strand
GCTACAGATTAGGCTACTCCGATTGCGCCCTGGCTCATGCTGAGTGGAGTTAGGAGACAGTCACCACAAGAGATGTGTGAGTCGAGTCCTGCTTGCTTCTTGTCTTCCGAAGACAAGCATGTCTCCTGCTGAGAAGTGCCTTACTGGCCGGGCGAAATTTATCACATAGGCATTGTTTCCTTGGATTACAGCCAAATATTTAGAAAGGCATCATACGGCACGCTTGATCTCCACTCCTCAGCAAGAACGATTGACAAGTCACGTTTGCCCCCGATTTGAATTTTTGGCAAAACCAACAAAACCAACAAGAAAACAAGTTTGACCACTCAGAAAGCACGAGTACTGCTGTGCCAACAAGTCAAGTCAAGCAGTCCATTCCATCATTCCATCTCTGGCTTGTGTGGTATTGTACAGGAGCAGAGCTTGCTGCTACTTTGAGTACATACTAGTACTGTTGTGCCGTTGAATTGAGTTGAGTTGAGTTGGGTTTGTTGAAGAGCGAAAGCAATCACTGCAACAACAATTAGAAGAAAAAAGAATTTCTATTGCCATCCATCATTGCTCTGTTACACAGTGTACTAGTACTGTACCAGTAGCACATACATGCACGGTGAAAGCAACAGCACCGCCACAAGCAGCACCACCAGCAAACGCCTCATTACTATGAAGGCCTTTCGATTGGTGCCTTTGGTGCTGGCAGGACTGTGTGGGTACATTCACACGGTAATCAATCGACGGTTTGACGAAATTGGAGATTTGATGCACAGCGGCTCATCGTCACAATCAGCATCCCAATTGGCATTAGCACAACAACAATCAGCATCACAACAACAAGGTGGCGTTGACAAAGCCAGCAACAAAGCAGCTAGCCCTTTACAAGCGGCATTGCACCAGAGTCGATCGACAACGGCGCCCAAGCGTTTGCTGGACATTGGACTGTTGCAGGGACCGTCGGTAGACATTATTGACCAACAGCAACAAATACAAGACAAAATGCATCACAATCATAATAATATTGGCAGTGGAGGAGACTGGGAGCAACCCATTCAACACACGGACGTACAAGCCATTAGCAGTAAGTACCAAGATATACTGCTACAGCACACACTCAATATGCTGCCGCATCATGTCGAGGGTTCCAGCATCAGCAGCAGTATTGCTGAGAAGTCGGTCAACGACGATCCCGACAATAATGACAAACCAAAAAAGGAGGAAGATCCCGACGAAGAGGACTTGCAAAATCCCAAACAATACGACTTTCAACAAGTCGACATTATAGTGCCCGCATCGGGACAAGACTTCCGACTGCGAATATTTGCCGATCGACTGGGCGTTGCGTTGTCCAATTTTGACACATGGTACGAGACAGAGCGACGGCCTGCCGTGATGCGAGCGCTCAAACAGGAGGAAGAAGATCAACTCTCGGCTGCGGAAGAAGGAATTGATGCCAAAGGAGGAGCAGCAGCAACCAATTTCCAACCCAATTTGGATCTCACATTCCGACTCATTGTGACACGATATCCTGATGACGCCCAAAAAACATTTGAGGACTTTGAGGCCTTTCACGAGGACTTGTCCAAGCGAACGACTCTTCCAAAAGAGAACATTGTCGAGATCCTTGAGTACCCAAACTAATGAGCGGCATATCCTTCCCATCGCGGGAGAGTCAGCTGCTGCGATACTCTTACATAATAAATATACATGACCTCTAGTTATATTCTACGTACGATGCAAAATTACCGTATGACACAAGAGCTAGCGAATCTTGAATGACTGAAGTCCCAAGAAGTCCCAAGGATTGCAGTGAACTCGGTGGTCGTCCCATTGGTACACACCAGTCTCCACCAACGTTGTCTTGGGTTGATCCCGTCAGCAGAGGTTGAAACGACTCCTAAAACATCGATTTGCCGAAAACGGTTTTCATCAAAGACAGTGCCAGATATACCAACAATGGGAATCGCCGTCATTTTCTGGTTTTTCTCTATTTTGCACTTCTTGATTCATTCATGTCTTCTGCGTCAAAGAAATCAGCCGGTAGTTGTTGCAGTATCAACAGCTGAATCAGCAATCGCTCTTGCCAGCTCTGCCCACGGATCATATTCGTCGCCCCATATAATGCTTGCATTTTCAACAGTCTCCACCAGGGGCAAAGTCGAAAGAAGATTAACGTCAAAGTAGTAGCGCTTCTCATTCTCATCACACAGAAACTCAATGCTTCCACACTCTGCAGATATCAGTGGCAAGAGCTGCTGCTCAATCTCGTGACAGACATCCTTAGGCATCTTGTACGCCAGCAACTTGGGTAGCTTTTTGTGTCGGTCGTGCAGAGAGCAGACACCAGATGCAGCACATCCGGTTGTAAACTCGTCCGTCTCTTCGTGTTCGTTTCGTCGCACAAGTCCACATTGTACCTTGTCGTTCAAGAACCATATGCGGAAAATTTCGTTCTGGTAGGGTTGCATGTACTCTTGCATGAGAGCCATGTTGTCACGAGTCGGCGGGAGAGAGTCCATGTCATTGTGCTCTTCTAGCTTGACAATTCCCGCGCCAAATCCACCGGCATTGGGTTTGTACAAGAGTGGAAACGTCAGACCAGTAGTCCTTCTTGGCGTTTTTGCTAAGCATTGATGCAAGCGCTCTGTTTTGGGTGAGTCCAATCCTGCTTGATGCAAGAGTGCCGAATGACACCACTTGTTGGCCACCATGGAATAGGCACTTGCACCATTCCACACCTTCAAGTTCCACAGTTGCTCACAACACTGCAAGAGTGCCACCGTTTCCTTGTAATACGCTGTCGCATCCGAGACACGATTCACCACCAAGGTGGTGGTCGCGCTGGGAAACGGATTGGAGAGGCATTCAAAGGTGGATTCGAGAGTCACGACATCCACAGACTCGTTTAGTTCTAGCAACCGATCCTTCAAACGAGTGATCCATATGCCGGACTGGTGCTCCTGGAGTGTCAACAGAACGATCGTCATGGTTCATGATGGTGCTGATGGAAAAAGTGGCTCCTCGCGCAGAACTCCAGTGACAGTGGTAAAGTACACAGTAGCCACTATACCGTACTTATCGTACGATGGTCTCGTATGTACAGTACTTGTACAGTACATCAAGCGCTGGCTTTTGTACTCGACACAGATTTGGCTCTGCCACCATGACGACAATGACGGCGTCATCCGCTTACATTCTCTTTGTCGATCATCAGGGTCATGTCGCTCCCATTGGTCGTTGTTATCACGCCACAGCCTCACGTCGATTGAGCAGTTCGATTGAGCGTCATCCTCCTTCGACACAGACGGAGATTGATTCTGCCTTTTGCCCGCACTGTCTCTCCTTTCACGATGCCGCGTCGGCCAGCCAATTGGGATATTGTCCCAAGACAACATGTCAGCATTGTCCACAATGCCAGTCCGTAGCCTCTGTCGTTGTAGAGAATGAAAAGTGCTACTATGTGTGTGGTTATTGCGATTGGAACAGTATCAGTATTGGATTGCACAGTCCTTGCAAGGACGAGAGTGAGGTCAAGGCTGCGACAGAGGCACTCGGCAAGGACTTGGTTGAGCGACGATCAATGAAAGTGCAAGAAGATCAGTACCAGTCAACCCTACGATCCTTGGAAGCAGTAGCCGTCGATGAGTTGCGGCGACGAAAGCAGCCTAACCTTGTCATGAAGGATCCACATTCTGATCGCATGTGGAGTATGGAGGCATTGACGACTTCTTTGGAGGACAGAAAGACGAAACCACCTTCTTCCAAGGGATTGGGAATTCCAGTCGATGAGAATCCTCCTCCGCCTCTCAACAACACTTCGTCTGTACAATCACTCTTGATGTCTCCCAACCAGCTGCCACTTCCCATTCCTTTGGTGCCTCGTACATCCCGTCGTTGTCGTGCCGAACTCGCTGAAGGCCGACCAGGCATCTTGCTCAAGCCCAAGTTAAATCCCTTGGAAGGAGACACATCCCTGCGATCAGGACATGGACAATGGTACAAGAAGGACTCGTCTGCGATTCTCGTTTTGCCCCGCGTAGCTGTCGAACGAACCGATGGGAGCTTTGTGCTACTGAGTGTGCACAATCCTACCCTTGGTGTCGTCAAACTGTCCATGGAACCCTCCAACTATGCGGGTGAACCAGACTTTGAGGATCCAACACGTCGTACGCCAGTGTTGAGCAAGATTTTGGTGGATTCCTTGCGTGGAACAGTTCTGGACAAGGACGTTACTTTGGATACATCGTTTCAACTTGCATCGTCTGACGTGATTGCTCTCGAAGCCGTCGAAGATACATTTCTGGAACTTGGTGGTCAGGGTGCGCAGCTTCCAGAGCAAGTAAAGAGCTGGAGTGCCGGAACTAGTGGTTGGATTGCTCAAAAGGGTGACAAGGCATGGTTCGCCTTTGAGGTTATTGGTGATGGTGCAGAGTGCATACCCCTGGCCATGAAGATTGTTATTGCCAAGGGTTCGTGGGAATCATCTCTTATCAAACAGAATGGAGACAATGATTCCGTCACGTTCGATATGGTGCTCATTCGCACGACAAAATAATAATATGGCGTTCGCTAGAGAGCAGTCAGCCAATGTATGCACGGACGTATAGACTCTCTAATCCCATACTGGTTGTAATCTGAACTCTACAAGTATATCTACAGACTCCGCCTAAACATGCGTGCAGCTCTAGCCCAACCGAGACAAACAGAGGAGGCATCACGCCATCGATTCCAGTCGTGTCGGGGCACACATAGCGCCTAAGCAATACAGTACGTACTCGCCGTCCGCGCCTGCACCCCAAGAGGAAATCAAACAAATACTACTTCCTACTTTCTCCTAGTATAATCAACAACAACGTAGGACGTTACCTCTCGATCTCACACACATGCTTGAGTGCTATACCGCCACGTTGCTCTTCCATTCGACGACCCCCGGTGCATCCTCATTCGAGTTCATTCAAACGACCTTATCCACGGAAGCTGTATCGTCGCTCATCTCCCCTCGTCCTTGCATTTCGCTAGATGACTTACCATCAACGCATGATTGGCAGACATCAAATTTGCAAGCCTCACATGAAAATGCTCCGTTTTGCGGAACTGCGGTCATATCGTCACTACTAGTTGTTGCTGTAACAACCCCGAGGCAGACATCACAGATGGAACGTTCACATCGTTCGAGTCCATAGAGTTTCAACTCGCAAGTCTTGGCCATGGCATGTTCATGGGCCAGAGGGAAAAGATGAGTGTGCAAGTGCTTCTGGTCTTTTATCTCGTTTTCGCGGAATCCATGCGCCGGGAATAGTCTTAGTTGGCACGTGGAACCAAAGAAACGGCCTGGAACCATTTTGCATTCCACACCATACTCACAGTGTTGCAGAAGAAATGGGCTTAGGATGGTCACAGTTAGTGCTGTCAATTGGTCCTGAAGCACGTGCATGCTTCCATAAACCAAAGAGTAATACATAATCATAGGAACCAGTGGGATCATCATCACGAAAAACCACGGGTCTACCACAGGAAAGTGCTTCGCTAGCCATGGCATCGCAATGAAGGAGATGCATCCCGAAAGAAATGTTGCCCCCAGTTTCATAAGGTAGAAATTTGTCGTAATATAGTTCAAACACCAAAACATTTCTCCCCAACTGAAGCAGTCCACGGAAACGTGCCCTTGAAGAGCACGAGGTTGAATCCAATTGCTAAATGGTGATTGCGGTCGAATATCCACAGTAATCTCGCCATCCACAGATTTTTCAGCGTGTTGCCACAGTGGTGGTGGAGTACTACTATGTTGCTGCTGATGAATCTGCTCAGGCAAGCGGGTCAACAAGAGACTGCATGAACAAGATGGCTGTGACGGTCCAACCTTCAAAGATAACTCATAGCCCCACTCTGTCCGAATGTAGGGTGCCAACTGGTTGACAATCTCTTTCTCCACGAGTTCAGTGACAACTCGTCGGTATCGCCTTATGATCCAAAAAAAGATTCCATTGAAAACAAAAGCAACAAAAGAAACCAGGATCGCAAAAACTAATGGTTGGATGGCGAAGTGCCCTGCTATCATCGCCATGGCGCTAATCATAGCAACGTATAAGCCGAACCATGCTGGCAAAGTCTTCCAACTGCAATCATCACAAATAACTTTTGCGCGCAGCGCAACTCCGAAGAGCATTCGGCGGGGCAAACTGGAGGGCATGTTGAGGAGCTTGAAACTAAAAATATCGTCCAATTTGATACCGCTTCGTCCATTCAGCGATGATCCAAGAATCAAAATCTCAAACGAAGAATCGTCTTCTTCTGTTTCGACGTTGTCTTCGGTCGAACGGACTTTGTTGTAACTACTACTGCTGCTGGATGGCATCATTATGCTGCCGGTTTGTTTAATCGATGATGATTAGAAGTAAGTGCAAGAGAGCTACGAGTAGTTTAACAGTTTCGAAGTTGCCATTGATCACAACAGGTTACCTGTAGTTTATTTGGAGCGCTGACCTCGCAGGCGACAGACCGTACGTACTGTATTGTGTTACTAGTACATATACCGACTACTGTTGTATTGTACAGTCGCCTCGCAGATTGGATTTCATTCAGATGATGGGAAGAGAGACGACGGCGAAGATCACATCATCATGTATTGCACGGAGTACATGCAGAGCTTCGAGAAGTGATGTTACAGCAGTGGGTGTATCGGATTGAAAGCTTGGTAACGTCGCCATGAGGCAAGGTAATCGAGGGAGGTCGCGACTGAGGCAAACTCTGCCATTTTGTCGATTGCCATACCTGGCGATCCTTGCGATCTTGTGGTGTATAGCTTGGATCTGCTTCTCGACGGAATGGATAAGGCGAGTAGATCACAACGAAAGGCCCTTGACTTCTGAAACTACAATTAGAAGGCCGCAGGCGTTCTTGCCTCTGACTGCATATGTCGAACCTATCCCCAGCGGTTATTCCGCGGATACTATTTTATTGCCTCTACGAGATCATGGCCCAGAAGCGTTGTTGAAGTTTACCTACCCAAGCATTGAAAGCTGCGACGACATTCCTGCAAAGCTTCCTGTGTTTCATGGTCCACAGGATGATGCAATCTATGGACCAAATGTTCACAACACCAAGTCACTACATGACGTTCGGTTGCAATATGCCGCGACAACGTGTCCTGTGGATGCGGATCCGTTTTTACCCTGGATTCACGACATGTTTCTCAGCAACGATGGTACGCGTATCGACTTTGTAGCCCACAACAAGAGACGGTGCAACACTGACCCCAATGTGTTTGCAAAGGATCTCGACAACCTGGAACCACAAGTGACGTTGATGCAGCCCGTTCCAGTTCGAGCGATATCCGAGCAAGAGGCTCGCTCTCTCGTACCCGAGAGGAGTCCACTGTGGAGCAAATCCAAGAATACCACTCGATATCGACTTGCCACCTCCTTTGAGGAAGCAACGAGCGAGGAAACGCGCTTCATTTGTCACTTTCATCGATTACTGTACAACGACAACAACGACGGTGGTGGAATACATAAGGAAGTTCTTGGTGAGACTCTCAGTGTCTATCCCTACAACTACGAGTTTGCCAACTTTCGCAAGCCTGGTTCAAAGCCAATGTTGACTCGACCTGCAGTAGACAAGAAACATTCCGCTCACAACGAACAAGTGTGGAACAGCGTGTTGCACTTTTCCTGTCCCGTTCCCAAAGATTTGCAACTCGCCTATGGACAGAGTCAGTCAAAGCCTACAGTATTCTTAGATCTAGTTCCCATTCGAACAAGGCCTCGGTTGAGTCGTGAAGGGTATACTCCGCAATCACCAACCACCTCGTTTGACCCGATCAAGGAGTGGGGTGGCTCTCATGTATTGCCAGAAGTGGAATCCAGTGGGAGGTGGAGCAACTTACCGGTATGCCCGCAGTCAGCGCAACAAGAACGCCATTTCCTCATTGGCTGCACTTGGACAGCGTCGAGCTTTTCCACCAGAGGTGAATCCAAGATGGAGGACACGTCCACAGCCGATCGCCTTGTGGAGTGGCTCACGTATCACCTTGACATTGCTGGCTTTGATCACATGTATGTTTACGACAACTCGGATCCAAACAGGACCACGTTAGAGTCCATCACAAAGCTGTTTCCCGGCAGAGCGACTCGTGTTCAGTGGCCTCATCGTGTCTATAATAACAACAAGCCATCATCGCCAAATGGAGGCGAGAGGAGTAGTCAATATGCGGCTGAAACGAGTTGTTGGGTTCGTTATGGAGCACGCGCCGATTGGATGATCTTCTTTGACAACGGTAAGGCAATAGAGGTTGGGAAATGCGAGTTACTGCGGTGGTGTAACTCTTTTCATGCTGATGCTAACTGCTGTTTGTTCACAGATGAGTATCTGATCCCACAAGGCAAGTGGAATAGCATTAGGGAATGGTTGAACGATGGAGTAGGCAAGGAGAGCAAAAGCCATATTCTCAGTTTCTATCAATCACGGGCTACACCCAAGGTCGAGTTTATGGAACCGTCATCCAGCAGACCCGACTGCCTATCGAAACTTCCCAACGCAACCTTTCTTCAGGCTTATGATTGTGAGTCGGAGCCACTGCCAAAGCCGTCAATCAAGTGGCGTGCCATGAAGCAAATCTACCGGCCCAGTTATGTTCTGAATCACTTTGTACATTACTCCACAGTCACGAAACGGATCATAGATCATCCTGACCAAGTGTCACCCATGTTTATCGAGAAGGCACCCTACGAGCGGCGTGTCGATGAGATCAGCGAAGCGTTCATGCTACATGCAAAGACAACATCAGTAGAAGCAACTCAAGGTTGGGCGAAGCGGTGCCATGTTGGCAAGCAAAATACAAAGAAAGGGTGTCCGATAGGCGTGCCATTCCCGTCGGAAGCCGAGAAAGGCGAGGGGAACATTACAAAGGATGGGCTGGTCTACAACTGCTACAATCACAAGAAAGTGCAGGCGCTTGTTCCTCTGTTAGAGGCAGCCTTGTCAACTCGTCTCGGTGCTGGTCGTCAGGTGCACGGAACGTAACAACACCAACAAGTCCACTTGTCCGTACCCGGTAGCCACAGCTGGAGACGCCAGCTTGAAAAAGTGCTGCCTTCGGGTGGTGATCACGTCAGCTTGTCTCAACTTTTGAAGTTTCGCTTTTCACCGTGACTGAAACCCTCCTACAAGATCAAATGTGGACGATATTCGTTGAAGATCCAGTCGTAGTGCCCGGTCAACCTTTGTGACCGGTTTTCCAATCGAGTTACGGCTCAACGGCTACCGACTCGTTGAGCTTTGCACGTGCAGCACAGGCATTCAGACCAGTACTGGCGACTTTCATTGATGGTGGTGACGAGACAGCGTGGACGAGATGGAGAATTCCTATATCGATGACCCTAACGTTGACGAGAGTCGAGACTGTGCGGTGGCCAAACTATGAGGAAGCCATGCACCTAGATGTTTCGTTTCGGTACCAAAGCCCATCGAGAAAGTCGAAACCATGTACTCCAGTAGAACAGTTCCGTGGAATTCTTGCTGGATTGTAAGTAAGTTTGTCTCCTGCAACAACGGCGCGCCACAAGACAGCACCAGAGACGCAAATGTCGTCCCAGCACCATGCAGGGCATTCCCTGGCTGATATACAGGGCCCTGGATGGAGATCGTTGAGCTGTCAGAGGACAAGAGCTCTGGACATTCAACCACGATAGTTTCCCAGCATCCGATGGACGCGCCATGATGCAGGTGGGCTTAAATGGTGGGCTTAAATGGTGGTGCTGCACCCCTGGATGACATCCAGGAACTGAAGCTGGACAAGAGTACTTTCCGTTTTTAGAGTTCGCGATATGGGAACCGTTCAAGGTGCGACTGATAGTGAGGCTGCTATAGAATGTCGTGAAGGCCAAAACGATGGGAACACAGATGCAGAGTGTCGGCGGCGAATGCGCGGGCACCTGTTGTGCGGGGGTAACTGAGAATGGGCCTTCGATCTTGATCGGTTGACCTTCTAGCTGAGACACATCATTCAACGGCAGGTCTCCAACAGTTTCGGATGTCAGCAGACTCGACATGCTGAAAACCAACGACAGGCTATCGCAGAACAGACCGAATCTGCACGGAGTAAAACGCAACGGAGAAGTGAACCGAGAAGTGCACCAAGAGATACCGCGAGTTGAACGTTTTACAGTAGTACCTCCGCCATGTTAGGATCCCGAAGTATCACGATCAGGTCCCACCTGGCGGATGTCACTATGATTTGTGGCGGGATAAGTAATACAGTAAGTAATACTCCGAGTACTTCGTAAGTTGGCACCGAAATCAGATTACGTTTCATGTATTGGCACATTGAAACTTACATTCGACAGCCTAGTGCAGTGCGTAAGACTAACCTACTCGGAGTACGTACTGCTCTGGTAAGTAAGTGCTATATTAATGTACTCCAAGTCGACTACTGTAGTCTCTCTAGCTCAGTAGCTAGATGCAGGTCACCCCCAAGTACGGGCCATATTTAGGGATCGAGTTTTTGATCATGTCTGTGTAC
>JAVCKV010565752.1:0-10514 GCA_032274145.1 Herpochondria borealis | reverse complement strand
TGGTGTAAAGCTCTGGAGGACCAAGGACAGCTCGGGGTTTTTCCTGAGGATGTTTTTTATGCGATGGGTGGCAGGCCCACTCGGGATATCGTAGGCATTCTAAATGGTGAACAAGGGCTTCACTTGGATCCCGATGAAGTGGCTTCTTCTAAAAAGCGGCATTATCTCAAGCAGTTAAAATCGGTGGAGTTGATCCCCGAAGTGGCCTCGATCGCCGAGGCCAATCGTGGCAAGGTTCCACTTGCAGTAGCCAGTGGGGGATCGCGCGAGGTCGTCGAGAAGACGCTGCAGATTCTTGGGATTTCAGATTGGTTTGATGAGGTCGTGACCGCGACTGATGTTGCGAAGGGAAAGCCTGCTCCTGACATCTTTTTAGAAACGGCCAAGCGTCTTGAAGTTGCACCGGGTGATTGTATTGTCTTCGAAGACGCTCGCCCGGGTATTCTTGCAGCCCGTGAAGCTGGCATGGAGGTCGTAGTGGTTCCGACCCACCTCCACCTTGATTGAGTTTTATCTTATTCTAAATGAGTCATCTTGAACTAACCCGCGACCTCCTCATGGATGCAGGGGGGCACGTCGAGATGAAAAAAGCTCGCGGGATTCATCGCGATGGTGGTGTGAAATCTGCCGAGTATCAAGGTGGTGTTCTTTCCGGAGAAATCCGAGTCGGGGGCAAGATGAAGCGCGTGAGCATGGAGCTCATTTCACGCACTCACATGGAGAACCATTGCACCTGTCTGATGGTGCGTCGTGATGGCCGAGTCTGCGCGCATGTCATGGCAATCGGCTTGGAGGTCATCGACCCCAAGCAGAAGCTGCAAGAGGCTGCCGCTGCTGCCGTGGTCGAAGATAAATGGCCTTCGCTTTCGGAAGAAGGAACTCCGCTTTCGCTCCAAGTCATGTTGCCGATTAAGGTCGAGCCTTCTTGGGAAAGAGGACAGCTCATGACCGGGTTGGGAATCATCCTGAATGGCGAGGAAATGCTGCTCAGTGCCTTGCCTCAAGGGACGTATTTACTCGACGCTCATGACGAGGAACTCTGGCGGATCTTGCGGGAATTCTACCCCGGTGAGCCGCCTGGAATCGTTAACTTTAATTGCGGACAATTCACACAACTTCTCGAAGGGCTCGTGGGTCACCCGCGGGTTTGGTTTGGAAAAAAGGAACAGGCAGAAATCCTCACCAGCGGTCCCCGGCGAGCGCTCAAGCTCAAAGGTGAGCGCATTGTCACACCCGCTGGAAATCTCAAATCGTGGCAACTTGATGGCACCGAATTTCATCCGCTCGCTCCCGGACTGCCCGCTCGGTATGAGCCAGTTCTTGGCCTGGGTCTGCGCGTCAGTGCTTCCGCCGCACGTCATACCTTGAGCCAACTTGAACAATGGTTTGAAGTTCCCGACATGCTTTGGGATTCGCTCCCCGAGGAAGGCGTTCCCGAAGTGGCGGTTGTTCTCGAGGGATCGCTCAGGCACTTGGAGGCTCGTTTGAAATTTAGCTACGAAGGCACTGCCGCTTCCTGCCTGGACGGAGAACCGCAGTTGGTGAATGGCGTGTTGACCAGTCCCTCAAAGGAAGGCAAACCACCATCGTCAGTTGGCGTCTGTTTGACGATCCCAGTAGTCTAGTATCTACTGTCTACAGTAGCACTGTAGCGTTTTGGTTTACATTTCCGGGTCAGCTTTGAACAACTGCGAAAGTTGGTCGAAAAGATCCTAGTAGGCTACATGTACTATGTTCAACCACCTTATGATGGAGGGAGGATCCACAAACAACTCCAATCTTCAAGTACGTGAGGACGTCATATCATTCGGGGACGTCAGTAGTTTCCAGAGTTTCGTCAAGTGCAGGGGTGACGGGGCAATGAGTTCCCCATGACATATGTGGAGGAGGATGAGTACTAATACTGCTTGAGGAGCGAGAACTTGATGAAGCTCTTACAGGTCGATCAAGTTCAGCCATTGTCGGCGGCATATGTTCCACCAAAATTTGGAAACATACCCAATCGGTATCTTGCTTCCTGCCTACGTGTACTGAGTGGACGGACAAAGGAGAAAGTCGAAGCACATGGTTGCATTCACGAGCACTCTAGGCCCTCCGACGGCGAAGAGGCAATCCCGTTCCTCGTCCGATACCTGGTGAGAGCTGACGAGATTGCTATGGCTCCCAACATTGATTCTCGTACCTACAAGAATGAATCTTGAGCAAGCCACCTCGCCAAATTTTCTACTTAAGCATGAAAACATGTGGTTTAGACAAGCCGCTACCAATGTTCAATATTCCACATAGTAGTGCAGTCTTCGGAGTGACAATGACTGTGTACGAATCCTTTTCCAACACGTCGTTGAACTGGACTTCGTCCTGTATAGAGTTCACCCGATAAAGAAACAAGACCCATAGTAGTCGGCAGCTATGCGATGCGGTGAGTTCCCCAGGTACTAGTTACGTCGGAGCATTCATGCCGTACCGAATCTGAGCACTGCTATATTCTGAAAGCATCTTGCTCTAGAGCTTGGCCTCCTGTTGAGGATTGAGTTACGGATAGTTGGGTTACATTACCACGTTGCGTGATGAGGAAATTCGAAATGCATATGTGTCGGTACGTACTGGGCTGTACTAAAAGCCACGTAGCTACCGGCTGGCTGCAGAACAAAAAGATAGGAGTGTTCTGAATTTGGAGACACGGGTGAATGTGTGCGTGTGTAGTCCAACATGGTAGTTCTGCTGTATCTATTTTCGGCCAACTACTTCTGGAAGCGATGGGCAAGTTCGGGACAGACCAGACCGTCTGTTCTAGCAGAGTCAGGAGACCGGAATGGGTGGTGGCATGGATTGGTCCCGTACGGCTCGACACAGAACCCTTTTGTTCGACTTGTGTTGGTCCTCAATACAGGTGTGGCGCCGAGGCCACATTCCTTAAGCGACCGGGCAGCTAGCTATCTTCGCGACCCTCTACAATGTACTGGGAGTGGGTATATTAGCTCTGGGACAGGTCTATGTGACGAGAGTAAGTCAGCTCCTCTCGCAAGGTCCTCAGTCTACAGCCACGTAGCCCGCTATAGTAGCACGTTCGTCAAGTTGATACTACAGAGTCGAGGAGTGGTGTCAAGATTAAACTACGCGAGAAGTGTCGCGGAAGGTACTATTGGGTTGATAGCGAGAGCGTGACGGCGTCGTCTCATTTTTTACAGTTTGTAAAAGTTGGAATCAAATTCGTTGGCATAAATCTCAAAACGCACCCAAAGTATATTCTCCGTATCATCTACGAAGTGAAACAGAGAAGAAAGATAACACAAGATCTATTCAATTCACGATCAGCAGGCCCAGGGAGGTTAGAGATGAACCATGGCCATGACTGCCCGTAGCTTTGCGACACAGAGAGGGGACATGTTCGGGATTGGCAGTCGATGCGATGGGAAGCGATCGTGGTTGGCCTTCACTTTCTCTTTCCGTGGTTTATAAATATGCCGCCAAGTCTCCACTTAGCATCTTTCTCAACTCAGATAAGATCGAAGCTTCTAGAAACCTTAACAATTCCACGATTACATGCGAGTAACATTAGTAGGGTCAAACATGGTTAGTAGTGTGCTGGTGCATAATGTGTGTAGGGTTGGTTCTCGGGCAACCTAATTCGGCAAGACCTAGCCCTCTTCGTGGAGAAGTGAAGAGCAGATGCAATCGGGCTTCTTGAAGTAGTATCATTTGGCAAGCGTGGGAACGCAGGTGTAGCCTAGGTCCTAGTCTACACATGAGACGCTTTCTTGGAGTACCAGTGAGAATCTAATAATGAGATGGAAGTGCTATCCGGGTTAGGCTACGTGGTGCAAATCGCGATATCTTGAGATATGTTGTGAGGCGCGCAGTCCCAATCACGGGCAGACTCGACTCGAGTCGCAGTCAAGTTTCACGGAGCAGACCCCCTTCGAAATATCTCACACTTTGGGTGTCTGTGGTGTGCCAAAAAATGAGGAAAAAGAAACGTGGCATGGCATGTCACATCAGACGAATACAATCTCTAGTGTTCGCGAACTATGGTTGGTTCCCAATACCCGCGAGAAGCAGCTGCTCCTACCCATACACACACTCTGTCTCCGCGCTCGTCTGACGGCCTGTTGTATTCTTTATTACGCCGCCAAGTTTCTGGGATGCCATCCCTCGTCTACGAAACAATACACTCGTCAGAGGCGATCGAAGTTTCAATCACGTTCGTACTTTCACGATTACACAAGAGCAGCTAGCTACGTAGTGTCATGGTCTGCGTGGAGCAGATGGGCTTTCTTGCCCTACTATCATTATTCGGCTAACATGAAAGAAGGTGTAGCGGTGTAGTCTCTAGGTCCTAGTCTACTTTAGATGTTCGTGTGAGACGCTTTCCCGAACTGGCATTGCAAGGATCTAATGTCAATTGTTGAGCGCCGGTGAGCCTACGTGGTGCAAACCAATCAATCTAGGCGCGTAGTCCCAATCACGAACTGGAGTCGGTTCTGGCGAAGCAGGTGCATGTCACAACCCAATCAGAATGTTCGCGAACTTTTGGTTGGCTCACGATTCTTCTCACAGAAGAACAGCTTCGCGCTCGTTTGACTTTCGCTACTGTAGTGCAGCGTAGTCTTGCTAAATATGCCACCGTGATCCAGTTAGCCATCGCCCTGGTCTAGAGTCGGGATTGACAGTCCTTATGTACTTGAAGCAGTATCGTTTGGCAACCATGGCTGGATTCCAGTCTAGGTCCTAGTCTACTGCTAGTAGTAGAATTGCAAGAAAGAAAGGACGCTCTCTTGAAGTAGTATCTTGTGTATAATGGCTAGCACTTACACAAAGTAGGCGTAGGTAGCAGCACAAGAAGAGCAGATGTAATCAGGCTTCTTGAAGTAGTATCCTTAGATGTAGAGGTGAAGCCTACTAGGCCCTAGTCTCTACAACAACTAACTTGCGAAGAAAGAAAGGACGCTGTCTTGGCTCTAGAGCAGGCACAAGAGTGTCAATTGTTGAGACTTGCAGAGCTAGCCTGGCCGGTGAGCCTACGTGGTCGTACGGATGGAGATATGTGAGGCGCGTAGTCCCACAATCACGAACTCCAGTCGAGTCGTTCTTCACGGAGCAGGTGCCCTTTGGGATATCCCACACTGCCTGTCACATCATGTGTCCAAAGAAATGAGGTACTAAACGTGTCATGTCACACTTGCTGGCAGAACCCTGTTTGTTGTGCTTCACGGGCAGCTGGAGGCTTTCTGCTCCCAGAATAAATGAACCAAACCTGAATGCAACAGAACTCCAAATCACAACTAACCGCACCTCCTATACAAGGGAACTAACTCGATCTAAACTACTGCGTTGTAATGTAGATGGAGGCTTAGGCTTCATTGAACTCTTGGTGCACTGTGCAGTTGGACGTACCGGTAGAACCTCGCCAACGGAGTGAGTACTTATGCGTTGGCATTCACTAGAGACTCCTCTCGAGAGAGTTCATTCCTGGGCGACCTTTTGGGCTTTTCTGTATCGTCACTACAGAGACTGCAATGTCCTATTCCACAAAAAGTTTCATAACAATGCTTCTAATAGGTGTAGGCTACGACATTTATTATGGATTACCTGCGTCACAGGCCTTGAAGCGAAAAATATCTCTTGGGTTGTAAAGTACACTAAACTGGTATTGGACATTTAAGCCGCCATCTGTCTCATCAAGCCAGCGTTACTTCCTCGTGACAAACAAATATCTTTTCTACCCATCCATCTTACTAGTCACTATTTAAAAGAACTGTCCTTCTCCAAATTTTCGAAGAAGGGTAAATTGCCGTCCCCGTTGGACGAATTTTGACAAATACGAGTAGGAATCCTTAAGTCTTTCTATTTATCCCTAATCCGTGATACTAGCTTTCGTATTATCAATCATGTCTTGAATTAGGAATCATGGATGTCCTCGTGAATAAACTGGGATATCTTTTGCCATAGTAACGCCTAATTTTCCCAGTCAACAATCACGAATCGGGCCCAATCTCTGTACATAACTACAGTAATGGTCCTTATGACGAAACGCACCCTGCCGCCGCGCTCCCTGTGCTCACCTAAGTGAGCTACACACCTAAATTTGGCTTCCCAAATGTGCCACAAAAACACATAACCAAAAACTCTGAGGTCATACATCGCCTTGACGAACTCATTAACAACGCTCCCGCGATTCAATAAGACAATCTAAGTAAGTGAACAACGCTGGATCTTGCTCAGGCTGCTCATAGTCGAAGCCCCCCGTTGTTTCCTCTGTTGGTTGCTTCTAGCCCCTTGTTTCATTGCTAACTGCTCTTTCTTATAACCAGATTATCATCAAAATGATGAGACAATTGTGCTTTTTCGTTGGATCAACCTGGATGGTTGTATCCCAAATGGCTCTCATGTACGGTTCGTTCCCCCGACGACTCGATTCAGCCGACGATGTCGAATTCGAACAGAATCTAGTCATGTTGGCCGTTCAGGGCGAGGACGAGAAGAGCAAGATTGCTCCGTGGCTCAAAGCACCATCGACTGGCGAACAACCGCGAGCCTTCATTCTCGAAGACACAGCGGCTGCCACCAACAAATATAACAACTATGGACTCGATGCTACTGCCGCAGAAGCACAAGCCAACGCCAACGTGACATCTCTCTTGTCCTACGAAATTTGCAAAACCCAACTCGACTCTCAAGCGTCGTCGTCCCCTTGTCGCGACCAACTCCAGCTGACCAAGTGCTCTACGTGTTCTGCTTCGGATGGAGTGTGGTACTCTGCCGTGTCTCTTGCCGGAAATGCACTCGCTCACACTCAACCCGACGACTCTTCCGTCGTCGTCTCCCATTCTCCCACCCACTATCGTCAAATTGATATCGTCGTGTCCACATCCAATGAAGACTTTTTGAATAGATTGAGCAAGACACTGACTCAATTCAAGGCACAGTCCTTCAATGGCAAGTCCAACACCGGCATGGTTATTCGACTCCTGCTGTCTCCTGGATCGACGACTCCTCCGAATCTCAATGGCGTATCTCATGTGTTGACCAATTCGAACCTACCCCACGCCTGTTCCAGTAACGACTGTCTGGTCATTTCTCTTCAAGATTCTCTGACTGTATCAACTGCCTTTCTTCGCAATGCCATGTCGTTTGTCCAACCACTGGCCAGCATCTACTTTCCAGTCACCAAGAGTGATGCTGATACTGATTCGTGGAGAGCCAATGATTACGAAACGTTTGCCTTGGCTGGAAGCGACGCGACTCTGCTCAAGGCGACTTCGGATACAGCTTCATTTTTCGCAAAGTCTCAACAAGAAAGACACATTGTGCGCATGCAAGAAGCGGAGTTGACGTATCATACCAAGGCAACGACGAAGGAAGCAACAACAACATCTACTACCCCAGAGACCAAGAAGAAGGAATCATCATCAGCTACTGCTACCATCGTCGAAACTAAGCCAGTCGTTGCATCATCGTCATCATCCGCAAGAGCTGTTGAAGTCAAGCCAGGTGAAAACCAACCACAGCAATCAATCGTCAAGCTTCGTGGATCTGCAGCCATGTTTGCTAAGTCGGAAAAGGAGGCTGCCAATGCTCCACCCGTTAACTCACAACTGGTTCGCCCAAAGAAGGGAAGAAGAGGCCGAAAGAACCGAGAAGCTGCCCCTGCTGCTGCTCCAGTCGCCGATGTCATTCTCGACGATCCTGCCATTCTCATTGCTGTCTCAACGTCTCGCAAAAACTTTGCCACACGCGTCGCAACGATTGAACAAACGTGGGGTGCCGATTTGCCACCACACGTTGTGATTGGTTTTTTCATTGGTCAAAAAGCAGAAGGTAAAACAGGAGCGTCGACCGAAACACTTGCCCAACAAGCTGGATTACAAGATGCGTACAGTATCATTGTTGTGAATGCTCCTGACGATCATGAGGTGAAGAAGAATGTTGCCATTCTACAAGAAGCCAACAAATTGGTGACTGATTCTCGTCAATACGGTGAAACCAATTCCATTGGATGGCTCTATCAAGTCCATGACGACTCGTACGTAAATATTGCAGCTTTGACAGAATTGGCCAAATCGTCGGATGCCTCCACACCATTGTATATGGGCAAGCGGGGTCAAAGACCAGGCGTGACACAGCCATTTTGTGAAGGAGGGGTTGGATTCTTGATGAGCCACACGGCATTATCCGTCACGGCACCCAGTATGAAGACTTGTGTGAGCGACATTGATGCCAATTCGGAAAAGAAATGGCGTAAATCAGTATGGCATTCTGATTCTGTTATTGGACTGTGCACATTCTTGCAAGCGGGCATTGGATGTGGTGGTGGTGGTGGCAATAATGATCACGGTGATGAGGACAAGTTGTTTAAGAGCATGGACAAGATTTCGGATCTGCAGAATTTGAAGGAACAGGTGGAAGGAGGCGAAGAAGGTGGCAATTTCATTTCCGTTCATCCTCTCATGGATGGACACATGGAGGCCATGCACAAGTCGATTCAACTCGGAGCCCCCAAGGCTGCGGCTAGAGCAACAATGGCAAAGGCTGCTGCTGTTGCTGCTGCTGCTAGTACCTCTAGCAAGAGTCCAGACACAAAGAACCCAGGCAACGGCAACGGCAGGAACAAGAAGAAAGGACGTCGTGCCTTTAACAAGCAATTGGAATCCTTGACGACCCCAGATGGTGCCATGGAAATTCCCAAATCATTGGTACTTGCCGCTGAAGTCTATCCAGAGTTCAAAGATCGACTCTACAAGATTCGGCGATGGCGCATGTTGGGACAAGAACGTGTCGTGGAACGATTAATCAAGAAGTCGTTGCAACGCCTCACGGAACGAGGGGGGATCTAAGTGCTCAGGGATCAGATATTTGTCTCTGGGGGGGTCGCACACGGACAACACAATTTTGTACACGCCTACAGTCTATACTGGACTTGGAACAGCGTCAGCTGCTGTGCGTGTCGGACAACAATATAATTCATTGTAACTTAACTAGATACATGGTTTCATTATTAAGAATTACAAACAGAAGCTCTGAGCTCTAGAAGGAGAGAGTTGCAACAAGAGCATACTATGGTATCACAGGGCAAGCTTGCATCCAATGCATAGTCTGTACCTTCCGTTTAGTATCCTGGGAGAGCACAATGGGGAAGAGCCTTACAGACCAATCGTCGCGGATCTCTCGGTAAAATAGAACCAAAAGTTGCTTGGAATCGAACCTGGTGCTCCGAAGTTCGGCAAGCCAGCACACCAGAAATGCATCTTGTTTCGATCGTGGAACTCGGTTAGACGAAGTACAGTATCAACCCATCACTAGGAAGCAAGCAAAGATGGAAAGGGGTTCGTGAACAGTTGTTATTACTCCGAAGGCTGCACTATTATGTGGAATATTGAATTTGAGTCTCATTTGTTGGAAGAATTTTGGCGAGTTGGCTTGCTGGATAAGTGTATCCAACAGCTGAATGTGCATTGGGAGAGATTCTGCAAGCTCTCACAAGATATCGGGAGCAAGGGAACAGTTGCGGGATTGGGGTGATAGCTAGACTGTACCACCCAGAGATGGTAGCCTACAACCCAGAGATGGTATCTTCTTCTCCCTCCGCTGGCCTGCTGGTGCTCGTGAATGGAACCATGTGAATCGTCCACTCTGTGTCGTACCAAATTCAAATGAGTACAGTGTGTCTGCCGCCAAATTTTTGGCGGCATATGTGCCAGCGGCAAGGGCCGAAGTGGACGACCTGCTGTAAGAACGTCTTGCCCCTCGCGCAATTGCGACAGGTGTGACTAGTAGGATGCAACGTCGAGGACAACCAACTCTGGCCCAGTCTCTCGCCACTAGCCCAATGAATCTCCTGCAGACTGGTTCACGAGTCTTACATGTAGATCGGAGTTGATTGGAAGGCATCACCATCATAATGCCGTAGCCACGACAAAAAGCGCCAGTAGCGCTAGCCCAATCAATTGACCAACTTCTTGCCTGTCAACCAACCGCGACTTGCCAGACTGACTCCCGGTCGAACAGAACATATTTCTCGTCCCTGCCCAGAATATCGACGGAGTAGAAATTTTTGGACGGAACTTCCCAACGCAAAACTGTATCATGGACAAGAGATGCGATGGAATTCAGAACACTCCTATCCTGCTGTTCTTCAACCGGCGGAAAGGTACGTGGCTTTTAGTATAGCCCACTAATACCGCCACGTCGCGCACTTCGAATTGCCCCATCGCAACGTGCTATCATAACCACAACCCCTCTCCCACTCATCTGAAGCCAATAGCAGGAATGTAGTATTGCTCGATGTGCTACGACGTAACTAGTACCTGGGCAACCGTAGGTACTCACTATTATGTGTTTTGTTTCTTTATCGTTAACTCTCTGGTGATATGATGTGTTCGTGAACAGGCACTCATACAATATTGTCACCCGAAGATTGGACTAGGTTGTCGCATCTTGATGTTGTCATTAAAATACAACCGTTGTAGTGTTTCCTGGTAGTCCTCTACGTGGATCTACCAGGCCATACCCCTGTT
>JAVCKV010565741.1:0-10514 GCA_032274145.1 Herpochondria borealis | reverse complement strand
TGTGAAAGGTTGTATTCGTCGCCAGTATGTTCACAACCTTTTATGGATCTTACTTAGGCGGCCGACCGGTTCGGTCATTTAGTGCTTTTTGCACCCTTCAGACGGTCAGTTAGTGATTTTTCTCGTTATTATTATTATTATTATTATTATTTACTGTACAGTACAATATTATGTACAGTACATTAGCAATTTGTACTAGTACAGTACATGTACAAGTTGTACATGTACAGTACGTACTCCAGTACTCCGGGTACTGAGTACATTACTTTCAGTACGTGTACTGTACTGTACGTGCAAATTGATTGAAAATGAAAAGAATGCTGTCTGCTAGAGAGTGAGTCTACGTATTTCCCATTTTCTGGCTGCATTGGAAGGAGGAAAGCAACCATGATGCGTTCTAATGATGGTAAGTGCCGAGCCCCTTCTTTGCGGATACTATGGTTGATGATGATCAATTGCTAATGCAGCGAAATTGCAACTGTTGCAGCTGAGTGTCCCATCTGCCTTGATGGTATGAATGAGGCAGATGTGACATATCCTCTGCTTTGTCCCACTTCCTGCGGCTACAATTTTTGTCTGTCATGTGTAGAGCACCTTGTTGCCTCATCGAAAGATGATTTTCAGATGGCGAGCGACGGCAATCGACATGTCAAAGTGAAGCTTTTATGTCCTCAATGTCGAGGTAACTTGGCCGAGACGATTACAGATACAATCATGCTTCGCAAGGCCAAGAACGCGGAAAAGTATCGCGATGTTGAAGATTCTGAGCTCAATGCATCGGAGCTAAGAAAGAAGCACGAATTTATAACGCTCTACGCCGATGATGTTGCAAACGCAAAAGCAAGAGTTAACAATTTCTTGGGGAGAAAGAACAACACGGAGGGGTCGCAGGGCTCTCTCAACTTGACTGAGAGCGCAAGTAAGGACGACCAAAATATTCCCTTTATTGACACGACACTGTTCCAAGGGCTGGAGATGGCAATGTCAGATGACGAACAAATCTACTTGCAACAACTGCTTATTTCTGGAGAACCAGAGTCGCTTGCTGCTGCCTCGCAGATTCTTGATGGTGTTTTGCAGCTCACACTTCAAGGCATGGCACCAAAAAAGGCCAACACCCGAGTGAGGACTAGGGCAGAGGAGCGAAAAAATATTGAAGCTATGCAGCTGTTTCGCAAGCGTTATCCACTCCCTGCCAGAATGCCCAAGTATTACGTGATCAACTCGTTTGCTTACAAAAAAAGCACCATGCTATTCCACGATGATGATTGGGATGGCAGTATTGCAGATGCTTTCTCTCGCGTGCAAATTGCAAAGCCGAAGAATACCCCTGGAATGGAAAACATCTTGAGCGAGGCAGATAGTACATATTTACCGCCCCGTGCTCGTGTTAAACTCTCTTATGTCAAGGGCCAAGCTGGACAGGTTGGTTTGCAGAAGGGGGATGTCGTCACACACATCAATGGGGAAGTCTATCGGGGATCAGCAGAAGAACTCAAGCAGCTCATTTCAAATTTCTACCAAGAGGATCCAACAAGCACGTTTCAGATCGTTGTCAACGCAGATGAGTGTACAGCTGAGATTTTGAAGCTCCGTTATCGCAAGTGTACGAAGTCACTGGCAGACATAACACGTCTATGAATGTGGGACGACTAGTTCTCTATTTTTAAAGCGCTCCGCACAGTATGCGTACAGGTGTTGTTTTCATCTCGCTTCCAGAATTGCAACACATTCAGACACCGATTTTTTGTTTTTAAAGGCACCAACAAGTGCGTCGAATCTTTCCCGGTTTTCAGTCAATAGCTGGTAGGAAGTCAAGGCTCCCCATCTGGTTAAATCTTGTTGCTTCGCAGCCCCAACAAATTCAGCAGATCGAGAATATATTCGCTCTAGTTCAATCAGGTCGTTCTCGCCTCCCTTGGCATTTCCGAACTCCAAGACCTCACCGACAGATCCAGACATGGCGACCACAGAAAGAGCCGCGACTTCTTCAGAAGAAAATTCGCGGCTGGTTGCGTCTCCGTCGGCGGATGAATGAAACTCCACACACGGAACACCGTCGTCGGTCAGAGAGTAGCTCTTGACTGGAAGACCACAAAGGTAACCAGTCAGGAAGTGAGCACTCTCATGTCTGCAAATCCTATCTAATCTGCTTTCGTCATCGTCGGAAGACCCCTTGGCGGAAACGATGACGTTTGCAATGAGGGCTGGAGCGGTCGATCCAACACCAAGAAATAGAATTGGGATGATGGCAAAAACATAACAAGCTGTAGCTCCCACGTTTTCCGGGAGAAGAGCAAGTGATGCAACACCAAGCACTGAGCAGCCAAGAGTGACGCCAAGCGTGGCGTACTTGAAATCATCGAGGCTCACATCGCCCTCTCCAGATAGTCCAAGAGACTCGCCGGTCACTTTGCCAGCTGTGCGAGACTCTAGGAAGCCGAGGGACACAGGGAAAGTTCGGAGACCCGATTCATCGCCCGCTGACTTCCATAGCGTTAAGTCACCTGACGCAGTGAGATCATCGAGCTGCATTGTCTGAGAAACAGCATCGCTACTCTCAAAGTTGATCTCATTAGTCTTGGCCATAACATCTTCAACCGACATGGAGCCCTTCTTCACGACCGTTTTTGCTTGTGGGATCGTCTTCCCGAGCTCCTCAGATAGCCTCGCTGCTTCCTCGCGCGCCTTGGCAGCTGCTGCTCGCAATGCAGCAACCTCATCTTCTGGCGTGGCAGCCATCTTGCGAAGGCTTTTCGTTCTTGTAGAGAGAGCAGCCGTTCCACTGGGCGGCGCAAACGCTTCGGAGGCACAAAGGCAGAGGAGTAAGGCAGCAGCTGTGATCTTCATAGTTGACAGTGATAGGTATATGTAGTAGTGTGTGATGAGTTTGCTAATGCTTGTTGTGAGCTATTCACAAAGTGTGCGGACAACCGTCACAAGTGTGACGACTGTGTGGGGTCCATGATCCATTCCCATTTGATGACATGGTCCAATGCTGACAAGACACGTTTGAAAGGTGCGCCGACGTCACCCCAGTACTAGTACCAGTACTACATGTGTATGCATACTGTACAAATGCAACGGTAGAGACCTCACAGCCGCGACTGCAACGGTATTTCTCCCGTCACTGTCGTGTGCATCACCTTCAAACGCTCGGCACTCACTCAAGGCATCCCTCCCTCTGGCTTGACCCTCCCTCCGACTTTCCATCCCGACCGAGTCCTTCCACTTATTCTGCACCTTGCGGGATTTACTTTTAGTATCTGTGCATTGGCGCCCACAGATTTGCTCGCCACTGAAAACTCTGCCAGCTATGACAGCACACCTACCCTGACCCACTACTCCCTGACACCAGCCACCAAACTGCCTACCCACCACCCGTCATGCTCCCAACACTAACTGCTCCAGTACATTGTCAACTCCACAAGTGCAACCTTAAACTCAAAGACACCACAGATATAGACTCATGTGCATACTTCCCCACCACTCTCCTGGCCTTTTCAAACCAAACCTCCTGGATGATGTTGGATTGCATGGGGCTCTATTCTCCGCATATGTTTCTGTCATCCCCGTTCCTTTCGTCTTCGTGAACGCCCCGACAGCTGATCGTCCGACACGAATCTTACTCAACGCTGGCAGCACTCCTGTGTTGATCCTGTATAAGAATTTACTGACCACTTGAGCTAAACCGTTTAACAGTTATTGGTGTCTCTGCTTCACCATTCTCCGTCCTTCCCATTACACTTCAGTACACGAAGAAGGTTATCTACAAATGCTCTTATGCCCACCGTGAAGAAGAAACCATTCTCTTTTCTCCTCCACCTGCCCCTACTTTTACTCAGTACATTGCTACTCTTCCCTCCCATGAAGGCTGGATCATTGGACATTTAATGTCTGTTCTTCACTTGGATGAACTGGTCTCTGCTCTATCTACTGGCGACTTTGTCCTTGGTTACAATGGTTCTGTCACTGGTCTTTCAGCTTCTTACTCACTTCACATTCAAGCGAGCTCCAATCCCCACCACTTCCTTCAGGCCCACTTGCTCAGCCCTGTTACCCCCACCCTTCATGTTGAACCTTGTGGCTTTCTTGGTACCTTGTATCTCCTATTTGCACTTCATGTGTATTGCTTTCAGACCATCCACACGTTTCCTTTCCGCCTTGCTATCCCTGAATACATTGATAATATGGGAGTGATTGACAGATACTTCTATGATCCTGCCCGCTCCATCAAATAAGCCATTCAACCCCACAGTGATGTTCTCCATGAAATCGAATCTGTTCACGCCACCCTTCCTTGGAAAATTAACCTAATACATGTTAAGTCTCACCACTACGACGACAAAGCTGACCTTCTTGCAGTTCCCCTTCTGTCTTGAGTGAATAAGGCCTGCAATGTTTCTGCCAACCTTGCTCACACCTGTCCAAGCTGTTCCACCAGCAACTGCCCTCTCTTCTCAACTACCATGAGGCATACATCACTCTTCGTGACAGTACTCGTACTGTGAAATTTGCTCCTTCCCACAATGATGCTGAGTATACTTGTCTCCTTGTCAACAAAATCTGTGAACAGGAACCCTGGACCACTGCTCAATATCGGCTTGTCCACTGGGATGGAATTGAAAAAGCAATCTACATTCAATCGTACAATGGTCAACTTTCAGCTGTCAAACTCCAGTATTGTTTATGGGCCACCAGCAAATGTCACCTTCAAATTGACAACACTCGTGACAGTTGCTGCCCTTGCTGTCAACATCTCCATGAAGAATATTGGCATGTCTTACATTGCCCATCAGAATCCACTGATCTTGCTCCTGCTTGCTCTTTCAACTTTGGATTCCTCCCTTTTTTCCCTACATACTGCTCCTCCCTTTCGCACCCTCATTATCAATTCAATTACTTCCTGGATCACTGTTCGCCTCATCAAACATCTTGGTACTTTATTTGGTCTCTCTGGCATTTCCAGAACAAATTGTTTTTGGCTCTACAGAAGAGGAGGTCTATCATTGCCAAGGTGTGGACTTAGATTGCCGTATCCTCAAAGCATATGACATTTGAGATTTTCTCTCTCCATCCAATTATCATGTTCTCTTTACCATTCCTGTTGCTACCCCATCTCTCCTACTCTTGACACGCTAAAGCCCAGTGGTACACCTTGTATGAAACTTTATGTAATTCTTCCAACCTTCCCCCTCTGCCTCCCAAACTCCACTCCAATACTGATCCCTGACTCCAATGATGAACTTCCATCCAACCACTGTCTCCATGAATGCCTCTGCACATTTCACTTTTACTCTTGCTCTCTTCTGGAACCTCCACCAGCCTAACCCTATTAGCTCCCATTTCCATTTTCTGTTCTCATTTTCTCCCCCACCTCCCTAGTACTTCCTAGTACCCCATTCCTATTGCAATTCTTATAACAAAATTGCTGCCTAAGTGTCCTTTGTTAGCGGAATAGATTAAGTTGCATTCTTTCATTGAAGACACTATGGATACCATGGTGATGACATGAATCAAGCAGGCACAATGATGACAACAACACCTACATTAGCACTGACACCAAGAATATCCACCCTTCTAAAGGCCCCCAACTCTCCAAGATCCAAAGGCCCCCAACTCTCCAAGAAGCATGGATGCAGACACTGTGGAAACAGCACCATCACCGTGCCAAGGTAGCAGTCACCGTGCCAAGGTAGCAGTAAGTGTTATCTGGCAGAACCAAGTTGTTCTTGTATATAAATCAAGTGCTCATGCAATTCCTGTTTACTTTCGATTCAAGTGAATGGGGAGGAGCAGATCCCGGTAGTAACAAAGGTGGCTCAGTGTTGACTACTTTGAAATACTAACTGCTTTCCTTGATCCTATGTAAACAGGATGAGGTTTGTAACACATTTGCATTATCCCTCACAATGAGAAGAAAGAAGAGAAGAAACTGGAATCAGATGGAGCAACCAATGGCATCATCTACTACAATAATCTGTGCCATGCAGTCATACATGACCATCAGTGTAACGGTGCCCCCTTTAGATGTCCAGATCCCCCAACTGACAATAAGAATTCCTCATGATAATAAACCATTTTTTCCGTGTTCATAGCTCTCCTTGTGTCACTTCATGTTGTCATCAGCTAAAATGGAGACGGTCGATTGGCTATCAAGGAGTACCCAAGTGTTGGGAACGAGTTTGACAGCCTGGGTTAGGACAATCCTGGTGAAAGTAAATTGGGAGACCAAGATATTGTCGTCAAGAGAAGAGGAAGCAGATGGAGAAGTGGCAGAAGGTACATGCTGTAGAAGCTGTACTCCGGTTGTGTTGGCAGTGGCATCGGGACAGAGGTTGGCATAATGTTCAAGGGAAAGGCACCAGAAACAGGTGACGCGCTTGTGTAGCACCCCATTGGTACCAGGAACAGAAGTGGCAGGCGTCGGATTGCTGTACAAAAGTCATGGCGGGTAGAGGATCGTTGGAGGTAGGTGGTTGGAAACTGCTGCGGAGGCGGAGGCGGGAGTATGTCACCAGTAGGCTGTACACCCTTGTCAAATTGATAGGGTACTGGTCATTGTCCTGTGCAAATTGGTTAGAAACATTGGAAAGGAGAGTACCAAAACAACAGTGGTCAGTCCGCTTCAAAAACATGGTCCCAAGGGTATGGTTGCAGGCAATCTTGGCTCGCTAGACTAGGTCGTCCCTTGATACACTGTTGGGTAGGAGGTGAGGCTTCTCACCATGGAGCCACCGTGGTACTCAAGGACTTCACATGTGCAAAAATGGTCATGATAGTCCGACACATTTTGGTCTTGTCCCTGACGAGCGTTATACAAGGTGGTACGGTCATCGTCAAGGGAGAGAAGAATGTGACGTTGACCCTCAAACTGAAACTTGATGGCCTTGATAACTTTGAGAATCCATACACAGTTGCTCTTGTTGTGTCGCTCCTTGAACTTATCGAGGGAGGTTAACTTAGACTTCATGACCTTCAATGCACTGCAAATCATGGCATACCCACTCAGTAGGTTGTACCACCTGTTTCCCCTGTAGAACCTACATAAAATTACTACTAGAACACTAGGATCATACCAAATCCAAAAAGTATTCAGGACGGAATTTGCCTAAAGCATGTGCCCTCTAGAGCTAGAGGGTCGTTACCCTGCTGGTACTGTAGAGTCAGTCTATGTGTATCCTTTTGTGGATTGATTCATTGGACTGCGAAGAGTTCACGGTGTACCAGTACTGCAGTGTGCAGTGATTTGCATTTTGGATTGCTATGCTCGTCTCCACCACAAAAAGGAACTGCAACATGAGGACTCCATCACTGCTTGCGGCGCTTTTGGTAGCGCTTTTGCCCACAGAGACAGAATCGTCCTCTAAACCATCAGTCAAAAGCCACATCACCGTTGGAGCGGGATCAGCAGTGATAGATGAAAGCAACAGTACCGAAGCGCTCGAATTCAGAACATCTCCTCGAAAAGCCAACGCCAAAAACAAAGTCAAAAACAAAGTCATAGGCGAGGCAATGAATAGGACTGCAGGTGAAACAACAGCGCACAGTGGGGCCGACGTCGAAATTCCCGAAAAGAAGAGGCGGAAACGAAAGAAAAACTCGAACGAGAGTACCCTAGGTGGACAAGAAGCTGCAACGTTGAGAAGAATCAAACGTGAATGGAAGGATGCCGTCAAGCTGGGGATTGCTTACGATTGGGTAAAAATGAAAGGTGTCTCCAAGGAGGAGACCGACGAAAGGTATTCGTACGTACGGATTGGTCCCTACGGAAACAATCTGTTGAAATGGCATTTCTCTGTGATGGGTCCTCCCAACTCTGAGTACGACGGAGGAATCTATCATGGCCGTGTATTGCTACCGAAAGATTATCCCGGATCGCCACCACGCGTCCAAGTATTGACACCATGTGGACGCTTCATTTCAGGACATGACATCTGTTTAAGCGCCTCGAACTACCACCCGGAATCGTGGACGCCAAAATGGACAGTCTTAGCATTGATCGATGCCTTACGACTGCATATGATTACGCAAGCAAACGAAATCGGCGGAATGACAGCAACACCATCTGAGCGCCGCAGACTTGCTCGAGCAAGTCGTTCTTGGTCATCCGGTAGAATTAGTCATCGCACTATGATATCGCAGGGTGGCTTTCAATGGGAAAGTGATGTGGAGTTGTCAGCACCAGCTTGTGATGGGAATAAAGAAGAAGAACATAAAACCGGGAAACGTGTAGCATCAATGCGAGCAAGCGATCCCACTCATGGTCCAGATCGAGTCCCGAAAGACCGAGGTTTGACAGAACAAATGAGCGTGATTGCGTTTGAGATTTTGAGTAGTCCCCAGCGCCTCGCAGTTGTCGCCCTCATCGCACTCTTCCTCATCCTAAATTTGAATTAATTGGTAGTCTCCCTCTATGTAGTAGAGAGAGGAGAGAGTCGAAATTCTATTTGAGACTACTAGGCATACCTCAGTTAGACAGAGAGAGAGGGGGAGCGAGAGAGATGCAACCTACCGAAACTATTGGTGCAGTAGACCAGTACAGTACGTGAGTACAACCCAATTTCCACTTTTGAACTTTTAGTTTCCATCTTCATCGTGGTGGGTGGGCAAAGCTGATTGGAGATGGCAGGCAACTCGTTCACGTTCAATTTTCAGCTGTCAGCAGACGAAGGCGCATCTGCGGAAGTCGTTGAGACGCCTGCATCAGGGATGATTCAACATTCGTCGGCTCGGATGACCAATAATAAGAAGAATGAATCCACCTTCGTCTTTCTAGTAGGGGTTGAAAAAATGATGAGTGACAAAATGTCGCAACAGATTGACTCTGACGTTGCCTTGACACCGAATGTGGGCGAGGGTTATTGTAATGTTGACGCTCTCTATAAAGTTTGCGCGCCTGGTGGAAACTGCGGGACTGCGGGGCATGGAATCTACGATGAGCTCAAGAAGCAGTCGACGGACATAATTCCTGGTACTTATGAAGGTGGGCTGAAGGTGTGGGAATGCAGTTTGGATCTTTGCCGCTACCTCTGCAAACACGAATTGAAACCAGAATTTGCAATGGAGCTGGGATGTGGTCATGGACTTCCTGGTTGTCTGATGCTACGCACTGGAGCGAAGGTCCTGTTCTCTGATTTCAACGACTTCGTGCTTAAAGATGTTACTGTGACAAACATATGCTTGAACACAAAGCAACTCCCCCTAGAACAAGTGGCGAAATCTGTTGTGCTCGGAGCAGGGGATTGGATGGAAATGTCCAAATGTGTGATAGAGAACGAGCATGAACTTGAGGCACTTCCCAGCAATGGTCGCTTCGATCTAGTGTTAGCTGCAGAAACAACATACACGGCCGAGGCATGTGAAGATACAGCAGTACTACTGTCCAAGCACCTGATTCCAGTTCATGGCATAGGATTAGTGGCTACTAAGCGGTACTACTTTGGGTGTGGTGGAGGATCTGATGTCTTCCGCAAGGCAGCAGCTGCTCATTGTGTGATACTTGGCGGGCAAGGCTACGAACTCATCGTAGAGACTACCGAGACCTTCGATAGTGGTTCCGGGAATATACGAGAGTTACTTGAGGTGCGCCTGCAGCCCAAAAATAGGCCGATGGAAAATTGTTGACGATACTACTACACGTAGTCCTCGCCAACCCATGTATTCTAGACTTTGGAAATGCAAAATTGAGGGTATGTGACAACCTGTGCCTTGCGTATACGGTCCTGTAAAGAGTTTCATTCACCGAAAATATGGACGGCAATAGTATTCGCATCACTCTATGTATTGAATTCTGAAGAAGGAACCGGGAAGTTCTCTTCCTCATCGTGCCGAATTCACTCCAAAGGGACCATCGCTTTCGTTGAAAGGCCAGGCGGACTTCCAAGTGCAAGCCGTAGACGCTCTGCAAGGCACCAGGAAATCACCGTGTTCTTCTGCGGAAGCTTCATTTTCCGTGCACAAAGAATCACGACAGAAAGAAGAGAACGAGACTTTCTGTCGACATCACACAAGCCCGGACTATTGAGGTTGGCAGCGATGTAGTTGCCACTGAGCCTTGGCGAAGCTAAGAATCGTTTAATTTGTTTCTGAGCCGTCCGAGAACAGGAATACGGCAAATACGGCAACCTTGCTCAGAGAGAAGTTCAGCTCTTGTTATAGTTTGGCAGAAACCCCTATTGTTTGGTAGCGGCAGTCTGTGCGGCCAATGAGAAGCGCTCCAAAGACATCAACGATGTCAAAGCGGATAATAGCTTTGTCAGTGCACAGGATTTCAAAATTGAACAACAAATAAATGTGCAGTATCCTCTGTCTTGGTGGCTGGTCTCTCTGTCTAGAGAGAGAGAGAGACTAGTCTAGCTCTTTCTAGCTAGCTCTAGAGAGAGGAGAGAGCACCATTTCGAGATTAGAAGGTATGAAGTCGTACAGTATCAGCCGAGAGCCAGGGACACACGGTAGTTGTTGGAATCCGTGCGCTCTGTCTAGCGTATCTGCTTGTCCAGCTCGTGATGACT
>JAVCKV010565730.1:0-10515 GCA_032274145.1 Herpochondria borealis | reverse complement strand
GTGTAGACTTTTCTGGTAATCCCAGCCAAGATAATGTCAATCCGTAGAAACAGTACCAGGACAAAAAGCCAGGACCTAAGGAAAGTCTACAGTTTTGTAGACCTTTCGTACTAAATCCAGGTGGAAGGTGTAGACTAACCAGGACTGTGAGTGAGGACATTTACTACTATGTCATATGACACCATCTTGTTGCTTGGATCATTTAATTGGATGCAGTTTCTAAAACATAGTTCTGCGATGGCAATAGTAATTTTTGATCATGGATACTGAGGCATCCCACCAACCGAACCGTATCTTCATGCAAAAACAAGTAGTAATCTGATAGTATCCAGGACCAGCCACTCCTAGCCAATCAATGGTTTTAGATCTTCAACCAGTTCGTCCCTTGCTTCCGAGCAAGGAAGGGAACTTCTTGATCCAACAGCTGTAAGATGTTCAGGGACACCCGGTTATCATGGTAAAACCATAGGATAAAGGCCGGGTGTTACCAATTCTCTTCCGTTGAAGGAATCAATCAGCGACCCAGTTGAACTTTTGATGTGTGTGACGCACCTAGTTCTAGTAGAGAGAGATGGATTGGTACCCATATCTTGGAATGCAAAAACCAATCAAGGAACCTTATCATATAAGACCTGAACAACAATACCACCTTCCGCAGCTTGTTCTTACCAAAAACCTTATCGTGGTGTATGGATATGAAGACCATGGACGATCAAAAGGAGCCTACTGCTGCAACAACAACAAACGGCAGCAGCACAATGAAAGCACGCGACGAATCTCTACGATGCCGTCCTGGAAAAACTCCCACGTGGCGTAATCGGTTGCATCAAAAAGATGCCGATTGGGCTGAAATGCATTGGTGGAATCCAATCTATTTGGCGTTTTTCAATGTCCTCATTGTAATTACGATTGTACCCCTCAACGTTGCCATTCTGTTGGTTGTGGCTTGGCCAATAGTTCTTTTGCATTATTATCTAAAGGACGAGCAGCAACTGCTGCTCACATATGGGTTCCTCTTGGCAGTTTTGGTTGGTAAGATCATTGCTCTCTATTTTCAGCATCCCGACAACGACCTTGAGAACCAAAAAGAAAACGGCAATATCAACGACGACATGCCAGCCCCCAAACAGAAGGTTGTAGCCATCATTGGGGCTGGTCCTGCTGGATTGGTTGTGGCCAAGGAATTGTTGGCTGAAGGACATGTACCAATCGTGTTGGAACAGGCGGGTGTCATTGGAGGGGTATGGCAAAAGAAAGAGACTTCTGAAAACAGCAGCAATGCTGGCCGCGTCTTGCCCCATACCCGTACCTCCAGCTCGGCGCTGAATACAGCCTTTTCTGACTTTCCGATTCAAGCTGAGTATCCGGGTCCTGATCCATTCTTTGCCACACAACAAGACTACATGGAGTATGTACACCGCTATGCCAAGTACTTTGACGTCATTCGACATGTTCGGCTCCGTACCAAAGTGGTGAGTGTATCCAAAATTGAAGAAGGAAATGACCAAGATCGTTGGAGGGTGGAAACGGAAAGCGCTACTGACAAAAAGAGTAGAACCACCACGATGGACGTTGACGCTGTCGTTGTTTGTTCAGGTCAAACGAGTACTCCCAAAAAGACGGAAATCAAGGGTCAGGACAAGTTCAAGGGCAAAATTCTGCACTCGTCTGATTTGCGGGATCTAAACGACTTTGACCAGTTCAAAGGAAAACGTGTTTTGGTGATTGGGGCTGGAGAGACTGCCTCCGATGCGCTTGGGGACGTTTCGAACGTCGCCGCGAAGTGCGATGTATCCATTCGAAACCCCGTCTTGGTGTTGCCGAGAAATCTCTGGGGCGCACCACCGGACTATACTGAACCTCGAACACTCTACTTACCGGGCAGATTTTCACGCTGGGCGACGTACAAACTCATGAATCTGCCCAGTTTGTTTTGGAATGCATTTGCTCGTCAGTACAGGGGCAAAACAATTTGGATTCCTTCTGACTTGTGGATCCTGAAACTCCTCATCACTCCCAAGCTCATCCGAGAGAGTATCCAGGGAAAGCGATCCGCCTGTGCTTCCATACAAACGACCAAGAGTGACAGTCTCCTCTATGTACTGCAAGATAAGGGAGACAAGTGTAAGCTTCGTTCCGAGGTCAAGTGTATCGACAAGGACGGAAACGTTGTTTTCGATGGCAGCAACAAAGGTCACTATGATTTTATCCTCCTCTCGACCGGGTTCGAGCCTTCAAGGTTTCCGTTCTTGGGCCAGGGGTTTAACACTACTCATCTCGATGATCGGTATTTGGGGGTATTCCATCCAGAACTTGTCAACATGGCTTTCATCGGATTCATGCGTGGCAATGTGGGCTCCCTCGTGCTGGGATTCGAGCTCCAGGCCCGTTGGTTTGCTCTCCTGTGCTCCAAGAAGAGATCACTACCAACGAAATGTGAGATGGAGGCCTACATCAAAAAGACCCGAAACGAGAAGGATTGCTACAATGGAACGATGGGTACTTGGTTTTACGCCAACTACTTGGCTCGCAACTGTGTAGGGTGCGAACCGAACTTTGTGCAATTCTTTTTGAAGCACCCTCTTACCTGCCTCAAGGCGTATTGTGGCAATTTCACGTCTTATCAATTTCGGATGCGCGGCCCTCATAGCGACCCGCAGGCTGTTGTGGATGGATATGCCCTCTCTGACGGGATATTCTACCTACCCATCATGTGGCACTCTCTCCACATTTTGTGGATGTTGCAAGGATTATGTTTTGAGTTCTGGAGCTCACTGGGGTTAGGTTTCGATGTCTATTTGAAGCCGCTTACCTCTCAATGGTACTGAGCTGACCACCATGATGTTGGAGCTTCGAGGTAGCATTTTATGTCGTATTCATAATATCGTAGCAGTTTCGTACACACATGAACATGCAATGTCCATTTCAATTAGGGTGCTGGCTGATATCGTCGGCGGGCTTGCCACCACGGAGAAACCTCTCAGTGCTCAATTGTAGTCAGTTTCGGTAACTTACGCTGGAATTTCACATGGCCGGGCCACCAACGGGCAATGAATTCTGTTATTGGTGTCAATAATGCGTTGAGGCTCGCTTTTCAATATTTTCTTGCTAAGAAGATCAACACCACTTGCAACCGCTAAAACCGACTGCTGATTTCGTCCTCTCAACCCCTAATAGTCGTTCTCTCATAGGAGGCAATGGTCGCATACTAGGCCTATAGAGTACTTAGTGCGATCCTTGCAGCAAACATGATTTAGTCCCTGGGTCTTGCTTGGCCGATTGGTGGTTGCGTGCGTCACCAAGGAAAGAACTATACAGGTCGCCAGTTAGTGCAAAACCAGAGGAGGGCTAAGGCATGGTTATAATCTGCTCGGGCTGTTTACGAATAACAGGACATGGTCGGCGATGACTTGTGAGCAAGGCTGCATCTCAGACATTGTTATACACATGTTGTACGACAGCACACACAGTCATTGTGACTGAATCACGCCCACATTTTTTAGTATTTATTGACCATCACTTATCGACTCACTCACTACTCACTCGGGGGCATGTACACATATACAATGCTTGCTCCACCAGCCATATCCTCCTGGCTTGCGGGCAACACAGCGTTTGAAAAATCGCTTGACAATCGTTAGTAGCAAACGCGTAGCCTCTCTAGCTAGAGTAGTAGTAGTTGAACTCGACTCGTACAACCAAGAGTCCTGAAGGAAACAGCACCTACTGTAGCATGTGCTGAACGTTCGTCTACATCATCATATGTATCTTTTTCTCAATTATATCATCTTTTTAAGAGTAGTAGGTAGGGGTATGCCATACTGTGCAACCTCCTTCACTTTTAGTTGCTGCCGCCACCACAGGCGCAGCATGCCTCTTGTGCCGTCGCTCCAAAGTTGGGAAACTGATCTCCAAATCGTTGACATCTTCGACCACGGGCGTACCAATTGCAATCAAAGCTGGCACCATCGGAATCATGCCAATTGGAAGGAGAATCACTGCAGGCGCCTCCACCGCCGCCTCCACCAGTAGAACCTCCACCGCATTCGCAACACGCCTGGTTGGCCGTTTCTCCATTTCTGGGAAAGTCATCTCCAAAGTCCGCACAGTTGGTGCCGCTACTGTACCAGGCACAGTCAAAGGCGGCTCCATCACTGTCGTGCCAATTGGCAGTACTCACGCACTGGTCACCGCCGGTGGGTGCAACTGGAGAAGGTGTCGTTTGTGGTGTAACTGGAGAAGGTGTCGTTTGTGGTGTAACGGGAGAAGGTGTTTGTGGTGTAACGGGAGAAGGTGTCGCTTGTGGTGTAACGGGAGAAGGTGTTTGTGGTGTGACTGGAGAAGGGGTTTGTGGTGTGACTGGAGAAGGTGTCTGTGGTGTGACTGGAGAAGGTGTCTGTGGTGTAACTGGAGAAGGGGTTGGTGGTTCGACTGGAGGAGCTGTTGGCGTTGGTCCAGTACCCAACTCTATTCCACCTCCACAAGCACAACAGGCCTCTGTAATAATAGTTGAGAAAGAAAAAAAGATTGTTTGTTAGAGCTTGTTGCAGGAGGCAAGAGGAGTGATTGTGTTGTTGTGGTTGTACTTACGATTCGCCGTCTTGCCGAAATTCGCAAAGGAATCTCCGTGCGCTTCACAATTCTGACCATTGGCATACCAGGCACAGTTGTACTGTGGTCCATCACTGTCATACCAACCTTCGGGATCAGGCATACAATTGGAATCACCACCGCTTCCATTTCCATCACATCCCGTTCCAGCCTGTAGACTGGCAACGGTCGCATCAATCCAATCAATGGCACCGCTCACTTTGGCGTACACTCCACTGTTGTTGGGAAGAGCACAACCGTTGCCAAAGGATACGACACCGACTTGAGTGGTGACGCCGTTGCGGTCTTCAAAGATGGGACCACCACTGTCTCCCTGACAGGAGTCCTTGCCTCCTTCCAAGAAACCAGCACAGAGATGAATGTCTTCTTGAACACCGCCGTACTGAGAGCGACACTGCGCATGAGAATTGGCAGGAACCTGCACTTGCAGCAACGTTTGACTGCCAGCACCGCCTTGCGACGTGGCACCAAACCCAATGACGGTCAACATGTCATCCACCACTGGCAAGGTTGCGTCACGATTCAATGCGACGGGAGCATAAATGGCGGGGTCCGCAGGACCAGTAAGCGCCATGATGAGGTAATCATTGTCCGTATTGGCAGGATTGTAGTTGGGGTGACGACACTTGTGGGTGATACCCCGCGCGACTCCACCCTCGGTTTTATCGTTACTTCCAATGCGCACGCCATCGCCCACGTTTTCGCAATGCGCTGCCGTCAAGACGAGGTTGGGAGCAATGAGAGATCCTCCACAGGAATTGGCAAAGTTGACATTGAACTTGTAGGCTCCCGCTGGAGCGTTTCCGCCTCCAACGATGCGAGATTGATACTCGTTAAGGTTGCGGTGACCAGCAAAGGGATCAATCATGGTCTGCTGCTGCTGCTGACTTGCTGATGGTGGGGTGTGCTTCTTGGCAGCACCAGTACGAGGAGTGTGCTTCTTATTCTTTGGAGGACTGTGAACCATCTCCTTGGTGTGTGCTGCTTGAGGGAAAGAAGACAAATGCTCTTCAACAGCACCTCGTACGCTGCTGGAAGAACCATCGACGGTAGATACAAGCAGGAGGGCTGCAAGAACAGCAGAGCTCTTTAGAGAATAGAACATCATCTTGTTGTAGAATAGAATAGAGTAGAGAATAGAGAGAAAGAGAGAGCTTTCGAATCAAGTCAGTTGAGAGAACGAGTGAATGTTTTCGACTCGGCTGTTTTGTGAGCACATTTGGAATGGCTCAATTTTGGGTCTGAATTTGGGTATCAGACGACCAGAGCTCCTTTTTCGTACCAGCTGTACGTGCATTTTACACACAAGACACACACGTACATGTAGTATACTCAGCCGTTCGGATTCAGATTCAATGACTCTTGACGTGAGCAAAAGACTGTCCTGCAGTCCAGGCCATTCCAAAGTGCCAGAATTTGGTTCAACCAGGAATCAGGACATAATTAGTATACAAAGGGGTAGAGTAGAAGATTTATTTGGTCGCACTTTGGGAAGATCGAACATGTTCCTGATGACGGAATGGGCGCTGTTTTTGTGAGGATGGATGGGCCAGCAAATTACTTAGTAGACGTGTGGGTCATAAGTGGCACTGAAACTCCATACTATTCCAGTGTACGACTCTAACTAAATGGACATGTGGTTCCTTTACAAAGTGTCCTGAATACCTTCGAGACAAGACTGCCAACTTGTGCAATAATTAACCCTCTGTCGTAGTACGACATTCCGGAGGCAACTCGACTCTTTGGATATTTAATGTAGTATATACATATACGGATAGAAGCAATTTGAATAAATGCGTGAGCCCATGCCCTACTAGCCACATGTCACGGAGAGTTTCATCAGCCTCACAAAACCGCTCTCTAGCTAGACTCCGTCTTTCTTGAACGTGTGTGTAGTAGGACAAAGCCTACAGCATAGATACCTAGACAATACCCTTGGGCGGGCGCTCATGTCGTCACGCAGCAGCAGACCTCGCATATGATATGGTATCTTGTTAGTTGTGAATCATCGAACGTAGTTGCTTCGCGAAACAGGTGACGCGACACACCATGGCAACCAAGATGCGGACTTTTTCGCTGGACTACGACTAGAAATAATTTTCTTAAAGCCCCCTCGCTCGCGCCAACAGACAGTGTTGCTTCAAAATGTTCCTGGATGATCCTTCCGAGAGGAGAGGCAAGAACGAGTTATGCCTCTTCTGTAAAATGCCTCTTCTGCGAAGAAGAACAGCACACCGCTGATGACGCTATACGTGTACAGCAAAGAACAACATTATTTGTGCGATACTACTTTCTGTACCCATTCATGTTCAACTACCGGCAGATACAGCAAAATAATGTTCCGAGGCAACCTACGTGGTCGTGGCGGTACTTAGTTCTAGTAGAGTAATAAGAATGAAGTAAACTGTGTGTCGCGTGGTGTCACGAAAACAGTACCACCTTGGTACGACGTAGTTATGTACTGTATGCCAGCCAGTTGGAGTCGAGAGTGTTGTAGTTGTGCTTTTCTTTACATAGAGGCGCCCGAGGTAGCGGCACTATTATGTAGGCGTACTATGGTGTTGTATGTGTTTTGTACAGTTCCTTCCCTTGATACTATAGATCTGCTGACAACTACTTCAGAAGGGTCAAGGATGCGCAAGGATGGTGACCAGGTCTTCGAAGAGGCAGCTATTTATTCTATCATCTTCTCGACAGAGATTTGCTGCGATCAGTAGAGACGACGAACATACACCATCGCTACCAAGCCGACAAAGCATTTCTATGCTGTTATTTGTAGCTTCTACTAGCTGTAGATGGGTTGGGCATTGTTAACTGGTGTGATTCTACTACTACATGGTAGCTGCTATCGTACATCACCAACAGGTCGAAGCGCAGCCACTGAGGGCATGCTATATTGCCTGTCGCCTCTCGGGACCTCCTTTCCTCGACACCCGCATGTCCCAGAGAGACCTCTTCAAAGGGTCGAGACCGCTCAAGAGCATTACAGGTACTGCTGTACCTGTAATACTGCTGTATGTACTATAGAGTCCATATTGTTTGTAGCTTATATAAGTGCTCACATGTCCACATAAATGTGAAAGTGCGCCCGATAATGCGAACCTCTTGACAAGGTCAATCATGCTTAAGCATGATGCGACGACCACGTATTGACCATGTTACACTATTAATCCCGGCGCTCAATGACTGGTGTGTATCGGGCGCGCTGCGCTCAAGTCATCGACCTCATGAATCGTCAACAATAAATGTTCAATGAGAAGCATGTGTGGAAATATACCTGATAGAGTGTGAGAGTCAGTCATGTCACAACAATAATCAAATCCTGGCGCTCGATATAATGACTGCGTCTCATTTGGGCGCTGCCGCTTGCTGAGATGGCGTCTCTCTCGTCGGTCCACACAAGTCATCGCCGGCGACCTATCATGCCGGTTATGCATGTTTCGTTTATCACTACAACTAAGATATGCCCTACTCACATTAGAGTTGTCTCAGCGAGCACCTTCAGCTGGTGCCGTTCGTTAGGCGAGTTGTGAACAACCATCGTTATTTGCTGGCAAGCGATGGATGACAGTCTACTAAATCAAAAGGAGAGCTCATGGTGTGTGGCTGAGAGTTTAGATGCTAGCTACATCCGTGTATTTCTTTCAGATCCGTGTGGGTGACTGCAGCGGGGTTCGGTCCCATGCTGTGTCCTCGTTTCCAGTATTCGTCTTGGGATGAAGGGTTTCTATCAAGGACCTTTCCATCTACACCCATTGATCCGATCCCCCATATCTATCAACTATCCTGGTATGTGTGATAGAGGGGCTAGCGCTTTGTTGAGACAACAGAGAGGAAGAGAAACCAACATGTACTCAGAGTCTTTGCGCCGTCCTGCCCCCAGGCTCCACGATCCTACTGAAGTCTTCACGTTCCGATTGATTCGACTTGGGCCACAACTTCGAGACTTGATCGTCCGGTCACAGAGAAGTTCTTGGGTTGCCTTCTTGGAGTTGGTGTGCGATTATCGAAGGTGATGCTTGATACTGCTGATTCTTGATCAGTGTGTGCCATACTTTTGCTCCAGTTGCTGCACCTCGGTCGCTGCGTTCAATCTGTGCATATATAGCTCATATGTATTCGTCATGTAGTGTTCTGTCCAGTACAAGTCCGTAGGGCCAGTGAGATGTTCCTAGACGATCCTTCCGAGAGGAGAGGCAAGAACAAGTTAGTTATGCCTCTTCTTCTTTAAAATGCCTCTTTTGTGAAGAAGACAACAGCTCCGCTGATGACGCTACAGGAAAGAACAACAGCTGTGCGCTACTGCATGCTATACCTATTGATGTTCAACTACCGGCAGATACAAAAAACAGCGTTCCGAGGCAACGTGGTCGTGGCGGTAGTTCTCTCTAGAGTAGAGTAATATTGATGAAGTAAACTCGGCCTATGTTGTGCGTCGTGCGGTGTCACGAAAACAGCACGAGCTTGCCCGGCAGTTGTTGGAGTTAAGAGTTGTAGTTGGGTCTTTCTCTCTAGAGAGAGGTAGCGACACTATAATGCGTAGGCGTACTATGGTGTTGTATGTGCTTTGTACAGGTTCCTACCTTTGATAACAGATCTGACTACTACTTCAAGTATACACACGTACTTCAAGTAACTATTTGACCCTATTGGGTCAAGGATGCGCAATGATGGTGACCAGCTCTTCTGCGAGGCACCAGCTATTCATGCTGC
Source organism: Herpochondria borealis (assembly GCA_032274145.1). Taxonomy (NCBI): domain Eukaryota; phylum Rhodophyta; class Florideophyceae; order Ceramiales; family Ceramiaceae; genus Herpochondria; species Herpochondria borealis. The sequence continues at coordinate 1,191 of JAVCKV010565730.1, read as the reverse complement.
CATCACCGTACACGGTGCTTGCTTCTTGTTATCGACAACGATTTGATGCGAGCAGTGCTCGCCTACATACATACACCATCACTACCATACTAACAAAGGATTTATTCTATCTATATCTCCTGGGTTTGGCATTGCTGTGCTTGTGAGGTCATACTACTACATGGTAGCTGCTATCGTAGAACACTAGGTCGAAACGCACTGAGGATGTCGCCTCTCTCCTAGAAAGAGTACGAACCTTCTGTTCCTCGACACCTGCATGGCCCAGATACCTCTCCAAAGGGTAAAGACCGCTCAAGAGCATTACATTTGTTGTATGCGCTCTCTAGAGTCTATTGTTTGTAGCTTATCCTAGTAAATGCTCAAATGTCCATATAAATGTGAATGGGCGCCCATATTATATCCTGCCAGCATAAATGTGAATGAACGCCTATACATACATAATGCGAACCTCTTGACCTTGACAGGGTCAACAATGCTCAATGATGCGACGATCACGCATGGATCATGTTACATTATATTAATCCCGGCGCTGAATGACTGCTGTATCGGTAGGTGGCGCTGCGCTTAAGTTATAGTTATCGACCTCTTGAAAGAAGGGCTCAACAATAAATAATAGTAATTCTCGATGAGCACCATTATTTTTGTGTGGAAAGTAGAGTGTGGGTCAAAGTAGAGTGTAGGTCACAACATCAAAATAATCAAATCCTGGCGCTCGTCAATGATGACTGCGTCTAACTTGGGCGCTTAGAATGCAGATGGCGTCTCTCTCTCGTCGGTCTAGCCTCTTGCAACATGTTGTTGACTGATCCAGACCTTTGTGTGAACCATGATGGCAGCGAAGGCTTTTGATCTACAGTGAAGGAGGTGATGAACAACAACAACAAAAATGATATAGTCGACGTCAATGAACAACAACAAATAATGATCGACGCTCAAAAAGGTATCTTTCACCAGGACCATCCGAAAACTCCGTAAACGGTCAATTGAACAATGAGATAGTGGAATTTCAGAAAATTTTGGTACGGATAAAAGAAGAGAGAGTGGAGGGAATCTCGTACGGAATTTTAGAAGACGATGACGATTTTCCAAATGTCTTCTAAATTATCAAATCGTCTTCTAAATTATTGAATCGTCTTCTAAATTAGAAACGCTTGAAGATACCACCTTGTTGAACCACAATCAACAAACGAC
>JAVCKV010565708.1:0-10516 GCA_032274145.1 Herpochondria borealis | reverse complement strand
GTCAACACCAATAGACGATTTCTTTATCCGGACGCCACTATTGATACTAGGAGACTCAAGCTGGCGTTGCTTCTTGGGAAAGACGATAAAGTTCACCAACACATACAGGCCCAATAGCCCTGTTAACCCGATGCCCAATTTTTGTTTGGTCAACCCCCGTTTCATTCTCATCATGATGCTTGTATTACTTCTATTTAGTTTTGTTGTGGTGGTTTTGGTGTTTCTACTTTTTTGGTTTGTGATTTCTGAGGACGGTCATTTCACGAGACAAAGGTCATTCAAAGTCATTTGAGCACGTGACACGAGACGCGGCAACATTTGAACACGTGACAGTCTACTTTTACACGACGCGTCCACTACAATAATACGATAATAGTACTAGTACTTGTACGATCGTTTCAGCTGTATTTGCTACTACATGTACTAAAAGTAGCACACCGGTATATGCTACTAGTACACGCTACACTGAAGTATGCTACAGTTCTCGCTTGCAATTGGGGACGAGATAACTCTTGATGAGAGCATGCACCATGTCTTTTGCGGAGGCGGTCAAGTTGGTCCGGGGTTGGAAAGATAGTCTCCGCTAGTTCTTTCTTTCCAGCGTCAGCACCAGTGGTCAAGTCAAGGCTTGTCGGGAAACGTTCATTGCCAAGAAAGAGAAAGAATCAGGGCGGTGTGAAACCAGCGCAAAGCGAGATTTCGAAACATGCAAAGTGAGGAATCGAGATATCAAGTGCTATAGGTGCGGCAGGAGGCGAAGCTGCGTAACTATTGCCGGGGACGATAACAAAAAGCTTCTCTTTGGGCCACAACACAGTATTCCCGGTAGCGTTAGACTGAACGTCAAATAGAACAAGGATGACTAACATGTGCTTTCAAGCCCTACAATTGAAGTAGTAGCTAGTAGCTACATGTAGGTTTGAGGCTCAATATTAGTAGGTGCACACTTGCACCTACACAGTCTGACAACAGGATTCGATTCACCTGATTGCGAAGGGCCGCTTCTCATTATTCGAATACCTCCCCCATCGCAAAACTAACTTCTATAAACAATGGCAAGTTATTATAGTATCTCCCCTCCTTGTCTTCTTGGCGACGAGGAGCTGGCTTCGTTCACACCAGTTATGTTGGATCTGATGCATAGTGAGTACAGATATTTAGTTGATGAACTCAGCACTGGAGAGCAGGCTATATTGTTCCCCGAATGGGAAAAGTGCCGTATCCAAGATGAAGACGCTGCCGGGCCGTTTCCAGCTCAACATACCATGTTAAGCATGGAAGTGGCAGCAGCAATCGCCGGACTCAAGCCTTGCGTTGTGATTAGTCACGGGTATTTGGATGGATTTGGCAAAATGTGGTTCGAAAAGATATTCATACCCTGGCAGGCAAAGCATCAGACCAAACTCGACGGCATTCATCTAAGGGGATTGCTTACGCCGTGTTCGGAAGTTGCCAGGTACATGGACGATGACGAACCGAAAGCACATTTCGGCAGAGAGGCATGCCTGATCTATCGCACCGATCACCCCTTGGCCGGAAAAGTTTCTGATGTATTCACCAAGAATCCAAAGACGAGTAGCAAGGAGCTCCAAGAAGTTTTTGGATTCCCCACAGCAAAAGGAAACCTCAAAATAGAATATCAGCTTCAGCCACCCGTGGCTGGCCGCCTTGGAGTTTCAGTGGAGGACCTTTGTTGCTGTGTTGCGCTTGATTACCTCACAGGAAACGATACGGCATCATTGATCAGGGCTGGACAACACTTTGCTGCCTACAAAGCTGCGCTGGGGAAGATGGGTATCCCTATTGGTCTTGATATTGACAACGAGCGCGTCTCATCAGAATTGCTGGCAATCGTATGGTTAGCTGCCTCAAATGGAAGTCTACAGGAATATTCAAGGATCCAACAAGCCGAGGATGCATTTTGGATTAGACCTCATCACCCAGATTTGCGGCGGACTGTGGAGTGTATGTTTCGCTATGCAAGGCAGTGGGAACAGATCGTGCGTACTGAGAGCTTTTAGCGTCGGAGCTCCTCCTCCCCTACTGTCACCGTGTCCCCGGATCGTACCCCAATTCATATTTGCATTCAGAAGGGGTATTTAAGCTGAGATGGAGAGGTAAGGCATGTCCTAGCTAGCCCCAGGCTTGCCAGAACCCCTCCGCACCGTGAAAGACTACTAGAATCAATGAGGAGGTCCCTGGGGGCCTTCATGCTTGTTCTTTCTGTCATGTGATGGTGTCCACGGATCAAGTGCAGAAGAGTGAACCACGGAGCAGCAGTCACCGGGCTGGGAACCCTCTCATTGCCGAACAGCAGCACCCTCACGATGACCATGGCAGGTCTATCTTGTTTTAGGGGCTGTTCACAGTTATGCTAGGGTTTCCAGGACTGGAAGTTGAGCGCTGTATATTACTAGTAGCACTCAATTCCCTTCCCTGTTTATCCTAATCCAAACTACATCTCTTAGGACCTAGCTAATAGATAGTCTCTAGCACCTCGCCCATTGATGTCATCCGAGTTGGGGTAAACACTGAGGAGGCGATGTCTGGGAGTTATTATGACCGTACCTACCGGTACTCCAGTCCTCGTTTCGTTATGTGCGGCAAAGAATCACTGACCTGAAGGCTAAGTACTATTAGGGTTGAGGCTAGTTTGATTCGATTCGAATTCGATTCAGATTCGATTCAGATTCAGATTCCATTCGAATTCGATTCGTGTCGTCCACGTCTGGGCTCCTCGTCGAGCTTCTAAAAATTAAATTGGCCATTCAATCATGCATGAACTCAACTCATACTAAATGCACTGGCTGCTAGCAGTATTACGATCTCATCCAAACTAGCCTCGACGGTGTTATAATGTTACTAACTAACTGATGAATGCTCGGCTCAACACCCTCAATTTTACGGTACACAACCATGTCTGCATCACCCGCCAAAGATAACCCAAGCGCCGCTGGCAATGATTTCAAAAAGGCCCAAGCCGCCAAACACTATTTTGACAATGTGACTCGCTTTACCATCCTCTATTCCAAGGATTTGGTCGCTTTGCTGTCGCCCCAAATTGCCTCCGCGAAAACCATTTTGGATATTGGATGCGGCCCTGGCACCTTTGGTCTCGCTTACCTTGATGCCTATCCCATGGGCATCGCTGGACAAACGTTGATTTTGAGTGATCTATCGCCTGGAATGGTGAATCATGCCGAGCAGGTAATGAAGGAACGCACTCAACTTAATCCGGGGTACCAGACCAAACTCCAGTTCCAAGTGGTGGATGGAAGTACTCTGGAAGGAATTACCGATGATTCTGTTGATGTCGCCGTTAGTACCTTTGGTATGTTTATCATCCCAGATGATCAGCAGGCGTTGAAAAGCATCCGCCGCGTGCTACGAAAAAATAGCGATACTACCTTTGGCAACGTCTGTTGGACCATGTCAGCACATCGTGACAAGTTGTGCGAAGAAGGATTCGGGCCCAGCTTTCATGAATTGATTGAACAGTCGCTGCAAGATTTGACCAGCCTCAGCACCAGCAGCAACGAAGGACCGAAGCGTTGGATCGAACCGGAGAGTGTCAAGAAGATGGTGGTTGATAATGCCGAATATAGCGCCTTTCAAGTCCACCGTAGCATGCACTCGGTAGTGTGGTCCAGCGCTGAGGCCTTGTGGAACATGATTGCCACAAATCCAATGTCCAAGATGCACCGGGCAACGCCCGAGAAGATTGCATCGGCCAAGCAGAACCTCTTCCAGGCTCTCAGGAGAGAGCGCGGTGATGACAATCGTCCCATTGTCGTCTCGACGTCCGCGAATTTGTTTTTAGCCAAGCCCTAACTATTCGTGAGGCATATGGTGCATACATATAGCATAGTAGTAGCATGCGTATCAGAGTGATGCGACGCAGGAGAGGGATTTTGCTGACAACAATCTCGTCTCGCATCAAGGGTACCGGTAGAGTGGTAGGGAAATATGACACCCTCACCATGCAACCAACCATGATGTAAATACAGTGCATTGATTTTGTGTCATCCGAGTACTTCTTTAGAACAGTACCGGTGCGTCTTGCGTACTCGCTAGCTAGGTGATACCTGCATGTACCCTGGTATCTGCAGGTACCCTGTTGTTGTCTACAAGGTGACCTGTCTCCGCCCTGGGAAGTACTACTTATACATTGGGGCAACCAAATACTAACTTGTACTACATGAAATGAAAATGAATATCTTACTTTAAGGCTACTGCGCTAAAGACTAACCTACGTCGCCGTGTCATAAAGGGAGACCCCTCAAAAGTGAGGAATCGGGTTCAGTACGCCCGCCGCCGGAGTGAAATTGAGTAAAACACCCAGCAACTGTGTTCGCCCGGAGGGAGGGACCTTTACAGGTCCTCCGTCACGGAGGAGTCTAGGGTTCGGATTGTTTGATCAGTGGAGAGGAGGGATTGTTCGGAGTTCTGACTGTTTAGAGACCGTTCGGAGTCTTGGCTGAGAAGCCGGCTCGCGCGCAGAGCTTTCTGCAGCGAGAGGTGTTCGAGTCGGGTGGCTCGAATCGCTTTTTGGACCACAGGATCCCAGTGGGACAGCCAGGCTGTGATCTGATCGGCTGAGAGGGTGAGCTGTTCTTCCAGAGAGTGTCTGTAGATGGAATCCGAGTATTCTGGTGGAGCCTGATCGGCCTGCTCGTAGAGCCGGACAACATCGCGTTGGAGTGTCTCTGTTTCCTTTTCGAGCTGTTCTGCCCGGTCTCGGCCGTGCCGGTCGTCGCACCGGAGCTTCCAGAGGATGAACCACTGGTTGTGGAGCTCGGCGGCAAGGTTGGTGGCCCAGGTGGTGCCGTTGCACTTGGAGGAGCGCTTGCCTGTGGCTGCAAGATGCTCGTCCTGAAGGGTGGCCCAGTACTTGGAGAGTCGGCCCTTGAAGAAGTTCTTCCAACCGATGGCCTCTTGGGTGAGGACCAGGAGCTGGTATTTGTCGGGGTAGTCATTGGGATCTAAGTGGTGGGAGTTGAAGAGGGCCTTGAGGCCATCCAGGACCAGCTCCATGAGCTGGATGTGGGTGTGCCTTTTGTCCAGGTGTTCTCGGACCGAGGTGAGCATCTTGCGCTTCCACTCAGTCCTGCTGATGTGGGGGCACAGGTACAGGTGGGACTGGGTCTCGTCGTCGGCCCCGCAGGTGGTACAAGTGTGGCAGTACTTGGGATCATACCGGTGGACTAGGTGCCCCACCGGAAGAATATCATGGAGGTACTTGACCAGGGTCACCTTCTTGGTAACATTCCGGTTGACAGCTCTTCCGTGGACTGTCCAATCCACAAGGGTTATGGTTTCTTCGTTCCAGTCGACGTTGTCCTTGATCATCTTGGCTTCCAGGGCCGGGTCTGTTCGGAGGGACCTGACTGTCTTGGGCAGCTTGTAGGTGCAGGTGCCTTTCTGAAGGTGGAGCTGGGCCCGGTTGACCGGCAGCCGGATGACCCTGGACCAGTCCTCCCCTAGGTGCTTCTCCATGTAGTTGTCGGCAATCTTGTCGGCGGAGCAGTTGAGCTTGGCAGGGAGGGAGAGCTCTTCCCAGGGCATCTTGGCATCCTGATGGCTGTGGATGTGGACGAAGGAGGGCTTCACAATGTCACTGAGCTGCTGTTTGGCATCGACAATCTGCTGGGTTGCGTCCCAGTCGGTTTTCAGGCTGGTGTTGGGAGCCCAGTTGTGGCTGTTGGAGTGGAGCTTCTTGCGGCAGTGCTGCTGGATGGACTCATTGTCGATGTAGTGGATGAAGTGATGCACAGTTGTCAATTCGAAGTAGTGGTGAAGGTGCCAGATCATTCGGAGGGGGGACAAGGCCCCGTAGGCCTCGGCTCTGTAGGAGACCGGGTTGTAGCCGTAGGCCGGGCCGGCGCAGGACATGAGACAGGTTCCGTCTTTGTCGGTGAGCAGCCACCCGAAACAGGACTGGCCTGTCTCGGGATCGGAGGAGCCATCGCTGGCAACGGCAGCAATCGTTATAGAGTTAGAGCTAGAGCTACTAGTAGTAGAGTATCTTTTGTATCCACGATTCAGTCGCAGAATTTATTTTTGACACCTCGGGTTGACAGGAAGAATACCTTCGCTTCCATTGTTCTGATACGATGGGCGGCAGCATTGGGAAACAGTTGGCAGCACACTACACTACACTGTACTACTGTACTAGTACTACTAGTATCATTAACTCATCACCATGAGCATTACCGGCAGTCGACTCACCGTCCTTTGCTACTGGATCGGTTTGCTTACTATTAGTATTTGCATCGACCAAGCCTTCAGTTTCTCAGTCGAGCGAAAATGCCTCGCGGGTATCTGGAAGCTTCAACTCCTTGACGGCCCCAATAATAATAATAATAATAATATCAAGCCTTCCTTTATTGATAGAAGAGGAAGTAGCAACGGTGGAGACTCCGCTACATGTATCACGCTTCGAATTCAGGAGGATGGCTCCTTTGTGCAACAATGCGACGATGATAACTCTATGATGCTTCAAGGATGCTGGGAATACGGGGACCAAGAGTCAGAGCTTCAGCTGGCACTTGATCGACACTGTCACGCTTCTTCTGCTGATGTGCTGCTTACAGGCAAAGTAGCAGTGTCTAGTAGCGATGATGGCGAGGAGGAAGGAACGAGAATTCGCAAAGGCGTCGTTTCCGAGGGCAAGTTCATGTACCCACCAAGTCATGTCGCATTCTTTGACAACGTCATGGCTGTATCTCAAGTGACTGGGAAATTCTCCTTGAAACAAGTCATGGGCTTTAATCAGCTGAACATGGCGGTGACTAGTACCGGTACTAGTAGCAGTTATTCCTCTGCCGGTGGAAAAGAGAAACCTCCAAAATTCACGCCGTCAGACTTTTTTGACCGCAAGTTCTTCATGACAATTGTCCCGATTGAAGGCAAAAAAGTGAAAACTAAACCAGCTATCACGGATGATTCTCTACATGTACTGGCGGATGATCAATTAGCCGCCGACATTCGCACCATGCCCATACAGTTCTTTGCCAACAACACGTTTGAAGCGACAGGAGTGAACAAGATCCTAAGAGGAAGATTCGAAATTACAAAAGATGACAAACTATGGTTTCAGGTATCCAGGTTTGGAATGGGTAGAAGCACACCCGGGTCTGTCTATAGCGAAGGCATTGGCTTGTCTCATGAAGACGAGAGGTCTTATGAGGGAGTGATATTGGAACAACAGCGAGAAGAAAAACAGGAACGCATGGCAATGCGGGTGGAGGGCAAGGTGACCTTTGGCGCTGACTTGGGACAAGATGCGAGACCTGAACCTGTGGGGACATTCATCATGCATGAAGTCGAAGATTTATCGCTCGAAATGACAGGAGACGAGGAGGGCAACAAACAGTCCAATGAAGATATCTTTGATAGCGTGTTTGAGTGATAGAAAATCCAATATGTTCTGCAGAAGAGCTTTTGTTTTATACGGCGAGGTCAAGTCGGTGGACCTTGATAGCTTCGGGAAGTTGGACCAACTCGCCTCAGCCCATGTACACTTACCTCCCGGGAATCAACCATACAGTTCGGCTCGTATCGTACCAATATGCACCTCCATTCCACACTCATCATACTTCATAGTGCCAGTAGCACCTCAAGAGTGTCTCTTTTTTTTTGTGAAGAGCCAAAAGATCGCGGTAGCAAACGATACAGGGTGTAACGGGAGACAGCATTCATGCATGCAACACCTACGAACTGTATAAAGGGAGCTAAACAACACATTAATAGTAACCATACTTAAGCTTTGAATGAAGATCTTTACTACATGTACGGAGTCTCGTTTCGTCTACCGGGACAGTGAAAAAGGTAGGGCCGACCTAAGCTAATTCCTTGTGTGTTTGAGAAGCTGCTAGTTGTGACTCTTCTTGAGTTGCTTGGTGCGTTTCTTGATCCACTTGTTTTTCGTTGCTTTGAACTTCGGGTCTTTGTGGAAGCCTCGCTTGACTTCGAATGCGGCAAAGAGAAAAGGGGCCAAATCATGTGATGTGCAGAGCTCGGTGGAACCGTCAGCGGCCTTCTCTTCAATAATGTGACATAGAGTGTTCACCAATGTTTGAGAGTTTGAGAGCTCGAACTCGCCCAAGTATTTCGCCTCCTCCTCGTTGAAGTAGTAGTGATTCATGAATGGAGGGACGTCCTCTTGAATAGGGATGGATAGCCGGTCAGACGCATTGGTGAATTCGAGAAGGTCGGAGATCCAGTACTTGATGCGATCATGCAAATCCTTGTTTTCATCTTTGAGCACTGTTAGTTGTTCCTCGCGAAGTGCCGCAGTCGTCATGACTTTGTAATAAAGCTGACGGAGACTCTTTGAATGCTTCAAAATTGAACGGACCCACACAAATGTCGACAATGTGAAGTCGCGATCTTTGCCCTTGCAGGGGATGCTCTTGAGTTGGATTGTGCGAATGTCCTCGTCAGCATCATGTCGATTCGCAAGAAACTTTTCCAACGCTTGACAGTTCACGGCTAGCGTTTCGATGCTTGAGGTTCCAGGAACGTGGAAGTTGAGATGTATCACGTCAGCAACATCGTCAACGTCTTCGAGGGTAAACGGATCCGCGTCGTTGATCAAGGTGACGGAGACCTGCTCAATCTGCTGCACTGACGGGTCGTCTTCGAAGGACGACAACGAAGCCATCGTAGGCACAGTCACGATGGAGCCCTTTTCCGGAGTGGCAAATTCGAGCTGACGACCCTCAACAGGCGTGTCCGCGTTCGTGTTGGGGGGTGCACAGCTCTTTCCGCGGAAGGTGATGAGGACGGGACCCTCGCCAAGAAGAGGGCGAATCGTGTCGAAAACAGAGGGATTTTCCAGTAATGGAGCCTCCATCCAGAAGAACTCGTTGGGACGAGTCTCCATACGAACCCAGCATCGAAGGTCTTGCCCGCCGTAGTTTTGCTGTTGAATCTCAAACGGAGATCGAGCCTCGGTTGGGAAGGACGTCCCGAAGGCATTGACAGTGAAGTGCGTGTTTCTGGTCATGGTACCGGTACGATAAATGATTGTTTGAGAGCTGCTTTGTTTTGTTTCTTTGCTTGTTGTTTGTTGTTGTGTGAGAATGATGTTGTTGTGGATGATTGTTGTCGTCGTGGAAATGATTGAAGATTCGACGGTTGCGCTGCGGCGGCTACTTCCCACCGTTTTTTTGGTCCGTTCTCAGCCCTAACGGTATCACGTGGCAAGCAGCGAGAACCAAACACGATCCAAAATCTATCCAAATTGGTTTCTGCTTCGTCGGTCGGTGTCGTAGTCGTCGTACTGTACCGGTAGTACTAGCTTGTGCGTCGTAAATGTATATACGCCTGTGAACGACGTTCTCGAACTTTGGCATGTAGAAGCTTAATTTGACCAATGGTTTTGCCATGTTTGGTGTTGTCTTTGCGCTCTCAGACTTTACCTACTGTGTCTCTCATCGTGTGGTGCACAATGTTCTATTCCCTCTACAGGTATGTTCATAAGCATCACCACGGCGAATCTGAGCCTATTCATTCGGGGATGGGCCGACACATGCAATGCCACTCCCCCTGATTTCTTTTACAGTGCATTCTGCACATCCCCCATATTTGTATTGTGGCTGATGCCAGAGGGCAGCGTTCATATCGTTTGCTATCGCAGCCTACCTCTGGGTCAGCCTATAGCTTTATCGGGAGCCTCAGTCACTGTCGACTCGATCTCCAGTGCGGTGTCTTTAACGCCAGATTTCACGCTGGTCATCATGGAAGAGCAACATGCAATTTTGCTCAGAACATTGAACTGTGGGACCGCATCTTTGGCACTTTCCGGAAAAGGAAGAGAGCTAAAGCCTTATAACTTACCTTATAAAGAAGCGGCAAATTCCCCTCAGCTACAAGCCACCGTCGATTCTCTAGACACATTTCGGGACTACCGTGTTGAATCGAATCATTCAATCGAATCGAATCAGAATCTAGCGCTAATACAAGAAAGTAAAGTACACAGGTTAATTATCAAAAGCACGGTAACAGCACGGTAGATTTTCCCCTTCCAATAATTTTATTGTTCGTATCTTTTTTCTGCCACAAATCAAATCCATTCTTTTTGATCGTTCCTGCACAAATAAATCATATCACGTCACTCCGTATCTTCAGCCACAATCACATTGTTTTGACACCCCGTGCTGTGCTAGCTAGTAGCTAATAGGGACACTCACTCCTTTGTCCTACCTGATGCCCTTGTTTCATCATCGGACCTGTTTCCTTTTCATATTAGTACTGGTCTGTCTTTCTTTGATAAAACTATCGTCTTCCTTTCCACTGCCTTCAGCAACAACAGCAACAATAACCCTGAGCAGTCGCTCCCTTATTAACACCCCCAGGACACCAAGTATTCTGGTGAAACCACCACGGAAGCCAAGAGCCTACGTCCCTCGTTATAGATCTCGATTTATTGAAACATTACTCACAATGAGCAGTTCAGGAGATACTAACAATAATAATAATAATAATAATAATAATAGTGATAAGGATAAGG
>JAVCKV010565697.1:0-10516 GCA_032274145.1 Herpochondria borealis | reverse complement strand
CGTGCGTTCTCGCTACCTCGAAGGGATGTTACGAGAATGAGGGAAAAGTAGCGAAAAAAGAATTTACCCCATCTCCCCGGTAATTTACGGCCTAAGACTTACAAAACACATGCACTTTTCCTCTGCATGAAGAAGCAAGATTAAAAATGCTCTGGGAAGGTGCATTGAATACAATTGCCCGTGCACCATTTTTCCCAAGCAGAGTAATGTACTCTCTATTGAGTGCGATTAGTATGCAAAGATAAAGGTAACGAGTGATCACTATTACTATGCGTCCATTATATTTTGTTGAAGCCTTCTTCTTGCGTTTCTGCGCCATATCCTTGAAGTAGGTTTTGATCTCTGAAACTGTTGGACACCTCCCATCGCAACTTGAGCATGGCGTAGTCTTGCACATCGAGCACCCTTGCCAGGCAGCATCCTCGACACTAGCCTTGGCGTACTTGCCCACTTCACCCCGCTTTGTCCGTAGACCCCCCCGTCCTCGTCTCACATGGACCTCAGCAATTCAAAGGCCCTGTTCAGGAGTCAGAACTGGTCTGATTTCAAATTTGGGAGGCCTGTGAGTGGATGGTGGCTCTGCCTCACTTGGCCACCTCCCCATCCGTTGGAGTTGAATGCTCCATTGAAGAAAGCCTTCATGGAGCAGAACGGATTGAGAACATTCTGTAGGCCACCAACGCCTCTAAAGTGCTCCCTGGTGACTGGATGGTGTATCTGTTACTTGAGCTTATCAAGAATGACGAAATAATGACAATGACGACACTCACATTCATGGAGCAGAACGGATTGAGAACATTCAAGCAGGCCAACAACGCCTCTAAAGTGTTCCCTGGTGACTCGATGTTACTTGAGCTTATCAAGAATGACGAAATCTAGCTCTAGAGAGCTAGCAGAGTAGAGAGAGGAGATCTCCGTTGCAAGACGATTACCTGATAATCCTGGACGCGAACTATCACATGAATGCTGCCTGTGTCTAAAACCCTATGCACTGAGAGAGAGGAGACCTCCGTTGAAAGACGATTACCTGATAATCCTGGATTCGCATGAATGCTGCATAAGTTGTCCAATGCACTTAAGATCGAGGGGGCAATCTCCTCTTACATCATCTGAGCCTCCATATTGGTCATTCTTGATCGGATATCCAATGGAAGGTCCAACACGGAGGCAAACGAAGTGAGTAGGGATGAGCGGGCTTTCATTTCCTTTCGACGCTCGTCCAGAGCGTTCCCATCCTCAATCATCCCGCCGTACTTTGTTCGGACAAATTGTTGGTACAGCGAGTCCATGGCGCCCTCAATGACTGAAGGAAAGCTTGCCTTTAGCACAGGATTCATCAGCTCATAGCTGCTTGCCTTCGCCTGCAGTTCGTCAGTCGATCGAGGCAGAAGGTACAAATCGTCGATCATTGACGTCGCCCCCTTGAAGTCGTGCATCGTAAGACAATCGAAAAACCTAAACAGCTTCAACAAAGTATGAAACACGTCGACCAGGGAGGACTTGTTGTGAGCTTCGATCACCTCAATGGCATGAGTCCGTCGTCCACTGAAATGCCAATGGTCAAACTGCATTGAGGCCTGGCGCCAGAAGCTGTATTCGTGGACAAACGAGTTTCAGAACAAAACGCGGGGGCGGAGTGGTTAACTAACATGTTGCACTTACTCCTTTTCATGGCCAGGATTCTGGTTCAACAAGGAAGCCAGTTTCTCGTTCAAAACGACGAGCAGATCGTCGTATTGTTCCGCGAGGTTCAATAGCTCGAGTGTGTCCTTTGTATTGTTTCGGGATCTGGCTAGCATGGCACTTTCTGTCAAGATACCACAGACACCCTCAGGTGGAAAGTGCTTGTCGAGGGCTGCGTTCTCTCCGCGCCTGACCCCATCTCCCGAAAGCGCGCCGCCCAACTCTTCGAATTGGCGTGAATCGGCAACAAGTTCGACAATTCTCTTTCGTTTCTCTAGCTCGTTTGGGATCCGGACCAAATATTCCAGAGCATTTGACGCACTACTACGCTTGAGAATGGACGCGTGCTCGACAACCAATTCAGCCAACATAGAAGCTGATGACGTTTGGTCACCATCTCCCCCAAGATCTTTAAGTTCAGGCACAAAGAGGCTCAAGTGAGTAGCCTGCAGAATGCCTTCCTCCGACTCTGCCAAATGCAGAATAGCTCTACGATACTGTTGTGCCAACATGAGAGGCATGGAAAAGGACCACCTGTTGGACGAGTCATCCCCGTGAAAGTGTTTAGGCCCCAACTCCTTGATTCTGGTCCCAACGGCTATCAAAGCCTGCTCGGTGCCTTCAAATATCGCTTGCCACAAAGAAACGTAAAGAAAATCTTCGATGGTTTTGATATGAGGAGATGTCCCAAAGTCCTCATTTCCAGCAAGGATAACCCAGCAAGCCCCTTCAAAGTCGTCTTGAGGAGATTGGGCTGGTAGGATACCACCAATGGCATTCGCAAAGGTGACCTGGTCCCAGAAATATGGATCGGAGCCTTGCTGCTTTGCGTGCGCTTCAAGGCTAGCGCCTAGTGAATGGCCTGGATTTCGTGCGTCTACCACTTGTTTCGCTGCCACAAAGTCTCCACAACGGAGACAGTAGTAAACGGTTGCCCAATGGCTGGCCTGACTTCCGACTGTCAAGAACACGTAGGTTGCAACCGTACGTGCCATCCCTGTATAATTGGAGGAGTACCCATCAGCTTGACCACTAGCCGTTGCAGATCGAACTCTGTTTTCAACGTGAGCCCTAAACTGGCGAGCTAGATGGGACATGGTGGAAATCGCGCGTCCCAAAGGTGAATCGCTCTTTCCCTGCTTGACGGCGAAGATAAGTTTCCATGCTGCCGAATAGGATGGAGACTCCGAAGCGAGACGATCGAAAGCGTAGATGATATCCATGTCCGAATCTTGGTTGTATTCTTTCATGAGTCTAAGATGCTCGACAGTCTGTGCCGTCAGGCGTGATTGCGATTGTGGTAACGTGGGGGTCATGGATTCGAAGTTTGCGACGTTTGATCCGCCCAATCGGCGATCTCCTACAAGTTCCTTCATATAGAGGGATTTCTGCTCGTCCCAGTCTTTCTTCATACGTCTGGCGTGCATTGTATCGCAGCGTCTACGAGTCTTGTTCATTTCAGAAATAAAAAGCTTGTCGAGCACTAAGTGTCGCCGTTGATGAATCATTTCTGAAACTGAAACAAACTCTGTGTTTACAGACGCAGCGTCAGGTTTGGGCGGTGCTTGTAAAGAATGAGTTAGCTGTTGAATGCGATTCAAATCCATGCCACTATGCATACCGGTATGCATATGCATGCTTGTAGATGGAGGTCCAACACCGACACCGACACCAACTCTGACAACACCCGTGGTAGAAAATGTACTCGAGGATGAATTTGCTTGGCTCAGGAACGCTGGCGGTCCATTTGATGTACTGCTAGTGTTCGTGTAACCATTCCAAGACTCTCCATTCACTGCAGGAAGAGACGACGACGCAAGTGTTGCGAAATCGCTTGTCCCAGCTGTCATCGTATCTAGCCCTTCCCTTAAATTTTGTGGGTTATTATTCATTTTCGAATTTTCAATCCGCAATCGATCTCCAATGCTGTTGTTCTTCTACTGGATTACTGGTCTACTGAGTCGAAGTCTGTCTGTCTCCCCACCGTTTCCATGTCCTACTCCACATCGTGGTATACCACATCGTGGGTAGTTGTCTTGTTTGTTACCGTGATACGACTAAGTACCACGAAACAAGGCTTCGCCCGGGACTGTATTTTGGAACCTATTGTACACCATCGTGAGATCCCCTATTGCTGATCCATGGGTACAAGTATAACAATGGAGGACTAGTTTAGCTTAAGTCCTCACAATTTAGAACAGTTTTATTGTGTGAAACAATAGAATTGCCGCCAGCTTAGTCTAATTACATCGTACTAGTAGCGCTGCTAGTACACGGTAAGAGACTCTAGCTTCTAGATTTAACAGTTACACGAAGCACTTGAACCAGGTACTTCGACAGGTTACTACGCCCAACTACAGCTTAACCAGCTAACGTTTTCTCTCCGAGAACTAGCTCTCCGAGCTTACCAGTCTGTGCTCTCCGAGCCCGATTCTACGTGCTCCCCGAGCAGCCTTTGGAAGCGTTGAATTAGCCCCGCTGATTCAACCACAACACTGTCTACACAGTGTCTGACGAGTCACCGACAAGTCAGGTAACAGGAGCTTCACTAGCGTCCTGGGAGACCGACGAAGAGATTGATCAAAACCTCGCTGAGGTTCTCTCCGAGTCCGAAGAATCCGAGTTCACCGACCTCGGCAGTAATCACGACAGTGATAGCAACGACAGCTCATCTACGATGTCAGCTCCTGCTCCAGCTGCAGCTCCAGCTCCAGCTCCGGCTCCGGCCACAACCGGCCATGCACCCTTCAGTGCCCAAAAGCCCATCATGGGTGGCCTCATCCAGCTCTCTGATAGAACGATCGACGCTTGGACTGGAGGCAAACCAAAACATGATTGGTCCGGCCTGCATGATCCTAACGCATCCTACGTCAATCCCAACCAGCTCCGTCCAACATACGCTAGCGATTCACAGAAAAGCTACAACAAGCGTGGTGAGGGACTCTCCGAGAAGTTCAAGAAAGGTGATGACCTGGCTGACTTCATTCTCAACTTCTGGGATGAACTCTGTGATCGTGGGATGGACTCCATAGCCTATCTCCCCGACCCAGAGGACGCCACTCGCATGACTAGCGTTGTCTCGTGTCATGCACGCTTCACCATCGAGTCCGCCAAGACCAAAGGTGAACTCTTGAGCACCCACTTCGATTCGTACGACAAGAACAACAGCTCCGCTGCCAAACACTTCTTGTTCAACTCTCTTGATCCAGCCTTCGCTCGTGACATTCGCATGACACTCGAAAGCGATTCAACCTTTGTTGAGGCATGGATGGAGATGATTGATGCGTGTCAATCAACCTCCATCGACCGCTTTGAGACCCATAAGGCTGCGATCCGTGCAGTATCTCCTTTCAAGATTGCTGGAGAAAATGTGGAGGAGATGTCCAAGATCTACCGTCAACATGCCATGGAACTGGACAAGGTCGGTCAATATGACCACAACCTGACCAAGGCCATGCTTGACTCGTTCATCCTTGCAGGAGGAACCAACATTGATGCCGACGACTACCGTTTTGAGCTGCGCTCATTGTCTGGTGCGCTCAACGACGCTCTCCTGCACATTGGGTTCCTCCCGAAGACTGACGCGCAGAAGCATATGAAGGCAGGAAAGCTTTTATGGCGCGATATCTGCAACAAGGCAGTTCGCCTCTATCGGAACAAGTTTGATAACAACAAGTGGCATCCCGCCAGAACTGCTCGTGACGCCAAAGCCCCTCCTAAGAACTTTGCTGCGCTCGCAACTGCTGCTCTTGCTGCATCCAATGGTCAAGCCATGACTCCTGAGCTCGTGACCATGCTTCTTGAAGCATCCAATGACTCGAACTCTCCACCTCGTGCTGGCAAAGGCAATTGTCACAACTGTGGAAAGCCAGGTCATTACCGTCGCGACTGCCCTGACATGAAATCCAACTCCCGCAACAGTGGCGGTGGTCGTGATCGACGTGGTGGGGGTGGTGGCAACTCCAACGGAGGCAGAGGCAGAGGAAGCAATTGGAATCAGAACAGAGGAGGTCGTGGCAACGACGGTCAACGCTCTTGGCGAACTACTCCCCCAGCCCCTGGTGCTCCCACGTTCACCATGCGTAATGGGAAGCGATTCGACTGGTGCAAGAAGTGCAACAGGTACACTTGCACCCACACTACCGACACCCATACTGGACGCTCCGCCCAGTCCTCTACGCCTGCGCCACCTTCGGATCCTACCGCGGCTTTGTCTCTACTTCCCGATCCATCAGCTTGGGTCTGCACCAACACCATTACCTTCGCCGATGTGATCAGCTGGGCTGCTCCATTTCTCCGCAAATTGTTGAGTCTCATGCAAATTGTGGTTGGCTCTATCATGATCTTTCCTGGTGTCGCTTGGTTGTCGCATGAATGTCCCTGGACGTGGGTTGATGTCTTTGACACTTTTGACAAAAACCCATGGTCACTTCTGGCACCCATCTTCTGGGTCATCATTCTACTCATGCCCTCTCTCCTGCACCTCAAGACCTTCCAGGCTCCACCCGAACCTCCACCAACGCGCCAAGCACGTCGACAAACAGAACAGGCATCTCGGAAGATGCGCAAGGTGCAAGCGCGTCACGGTTCTCATCCCAGCATCCGTACTTGTGGTTTCAGGAGACAGTACCCACTACACCTTCGTTCTCGTGGACATTTTACAGGCCCTCAGGTTCCCACCGTTCAGCATCGACGCAACGTGGCTCAAGCTCAACGCGTGCACGAACAGGCCATTCACGTGGACCGTCAGCGCTCCCGCTACAGTCACCCCAAGCCCCGTGGCTCCACTGGTCGAGAGGGAGAGGTGCGACGCCGTCGTCACTTCCACCATTCTGACCCTGTTCCACTCAACCCGGATACAGGCCAGCTCCACCGCCTCAACCGACGCCGTCGTCGTGCGCGTCAGAATCGTGGTCAGCGACCCCGTTATCAACCAGTGTTGGCTCACAGGAGTGGCGACCAGAACCTCGGAAACGTCACTTGGACTTCTCGTCAGAAAAATGCATTTTCCAAGATTCTCAATCATGTTCTGATGGCACAAGTTGACTGCAACCACAACAGTGCGACCCTCCGAATGGCTCTGCAAGCACCCATGCAGTTCCGCCAAGCTCTACCTGGCGCATCCACTTACAAAGTCCTCTGGGATTCCGGTGCCAGCTTCAGCATCTCCTTCAACAAGCAAGACTTTGTTGGTCCAATCAAGTCTGTGAATCCATTCACCCGCCTCAAAGGAATTGCGAAGGGTCTAAAGATTGAAGGCCAAGGCGAAGTTCAGTGGACGTTTCAGGATGAATCCGGTCAGCTAAGGATTATCAAGCTCCCAGCCTTCTACGTTCCGTCAGCTCAAGTTCGACTGCTCAGCACTTCAAGCCTCCTGCAGACCTACCCAGAGGAAACCATCATGATGGATGCAAAAGGAGCTCGCCTAAGTGGCATTCACAACGACCCATTTCGTGGCTGCGTTGCCGCCAATGTTGACCCTGTCAACAACATCCCCACGGCTACCGCCTACCGCTACGAAGATGTTGAAATTGGAGTGGCAGCCTTGAACTCAACCATTACCTCAGTATCCTTCCACAACATGAATCTCTCCGAACCAGAGAAAGAGCTACTCCGTTGGCACTTTCGTCTTGGCCACATGGGATTTCGGAAGATTCAGGCCTTGATGCGCAGCGGTGTGCTCGCTCACAGCGAAGCTCAACGACGCTTACACACTGCGTGCGCAAAGCTGACTATTGGTCCAAAGTGCGCTGCATGCCAATTTGGAAAGCAAACGAAGCGCCCATCTCCTGGCAAGCGTTCGTCTGTTGTGCGTGACCGTGCAGGTGCATTGAAGCAGAACGATTTGGTCCCCGGTCAACGCGTGTCATGTGATCATTTCATCTGCTCGACAAAAGGCAGACTCTTTGGTTCCCGTGGTAAAACAGCGGACAAGGACATGTTTTGTGGTGGTGCTATCTTTGTGGACCATGCCACTGGCTACATTGAAGTTGAATTTCAACGACACCTGAACTCTCATGAAACACTCGTTGCGAAGCAACGCTATGAGTTGAAATGTCGAGACTTTGGTGTTGTTGTACAGGCTTACCAGACGGATAACGGCTCGAGCTTCACCTCCCAAGCCTTCACTGAGCGCCTTTCTACCTTCAGGCAAATCATCAGTTTTGCTGGTGTTGGAGCACACCATCACAATGGCGTCGCCGAGAAAAGCATTTCTACGATAATGTCTATCTCACGCACCATGATGCTCCATGCCGCCATCCACTGGCCAGAAATGGCTGACGCCTGCCTCTGGCCAATGGCTGTCCAACATGCAGTATTCTTATACAATCATGTTCCGAATGAATCAACCGGCATTTCACCCGCCGACCTCTTCACTCGATCTCGATGGGAACAAGCAAAGTTTCACGATCTACACGTGTGGGGATGTCCGGCTTATGTGTTACACAAGGCCATCTCAGATGGCAAGAAACTGCCTCGCTGGAAGCCCCGGTCGAACCGTCAAGTCAACGTGGGGCTGTCCTCCAAGCATTCAAGCACCGTTCCACTTGTGCTTAACCCTGAAACAGGAGCAATCACAAGCCAGTTCCACATCGTCTTTGATGACTGGTTCGCCACCATTGCAACTGACGTCGAACAGCTACCTGATTTTAACTCAGATGCCTGGGTTCGACTCTTCGGTGACTCCGTTTACCAATATGTCTTCGACGAGGAAGATGTCGAATTGGAGGGAGACCCTACGGACGTTACCATTCCCTATCAACGAAGAGACCAAGTTCTACAAGCAATGGATAATGCGGCTCCTACGTTACCGCTACCTGTATCAGCACCAGCAGCTGCTATTCCCTCGCAACCCGTGGCTCCGCCCGCTCCTCGTGAGACTCAGTTGCCTCCGTCAATTGAGAGGGAGTCCTCTACTCCTTCGGCTCCTTCTTCTCAGAGGGAGAGGTCTATTCAAAGTCGCGCGGCGCCGCCACCGGCACGATTGCCCCCTATTGCAGCTCCCAAGGCAGCTCCTAAGCCGCCTCCAGCTCGAAAGCCACCTCCTGTTCAACAACGAACTCCAACGATTCCATCTCCAACTCAAAATCCAACACCTCCTCCCCGTCGCTCGTCGCGCCAACATGGCTGGCGATCAACTCGCCACGGTTACGATGGAAATCAGGCCGCAGGCTACCTCACCGAGAGCGCCGTTGCGCAAACCATCGTTGCCCCCACCGACCTTCCAACCTCCATCATGCACGACAGTGAAGTCGTTGCATTTCATCTTCGTGTCCTTGCCCACCAATCACCTCATCAATTCGCAGTTGCGTACAAGGCCGCAATCTCCGACCCTGACACCTTAAATTGGAATCAAGCCATGGCCGAATCCGACCAAAAGAACGAGTGGATTGAAGCTGCGGCAAAGGAAATCAAGGCGTTAGAAGAGAAAGGAACATGGGAAGAAGTGTCGATTGATGAAGCAAAGACGAAAGTCTTACCTGGCTGGTCTCTGGGTTTTCCGCCGGAAGCGAACCCCAGACGGAACCATCAAGAAGTTGAAGGCTCGCTACACGTGTCGCGGTGATCTCGAGGAAGGAGACTTCGATACCTTTGCCCCCGTCGTGGCCTGGAGCACAGTGCGCATAATTTTGATTGTTGCGTTGACTCTTGGCTGGCACACGACTGCCATTGACTTCAGCAATGCCTTTGTCCAGGCCAAACTGGATGACCCCATCTGGATCCATCTTCCAAGAGGATTTAAGTCTTCGAGAACCGGTAAGACATGTCTGCGTCTGAAACGCTCCCTATATGGACTATCCCGTGCCCCCAAGTTCTGGGCACAAACTCTCCACAAGGCCCTTCGCGATCTTGGCTTTAAACAAAGCTCGCTGGACACTTGTCTTTTCTACAAAGATGGTGTACTGATCGGTACCTATGTGGATGACTGCTGTTGTGCGTTCAAAACTAAGAAGTTGGCTGAGGAATTCGTGTCCCAGCTCCGTGGTCTCGGTTTCGAACTAACAGTTGAAGGATCCCTCGAAGAGTTCCTCGGTATTAAGCTTCGCCGAAGTGATGACGGAGCCTTCACTCTGACTCAGCCCGGACTAATTGAAAAGATCATCAAGGCCACAGGTCTTGAACAGTGCAACCCTAATCATGTCCCAGCTGCCCCAAAGACACTCGGTATTGACCCTGATGGTGAACCAATGCAAGAGGATTGGTCCTATCCAAGCATCGTTGGTATGCTCGGTTATTTGTCAACTAACACCCGCCCTGACATCACTTTCGCTGTGTCACAAATTGCTCGTTTCACGCACTCCCCAAAACAGAGTCACGCTACGGCAATCAAAACCATCGTTCGCTACCTCTCCGGCACCATCAATCAAGGCACCATCATCCGCCCAACTGGAATTCTCGAGCTCGACCTTTATGTCGATGCTGACTTCGCTGGACTCTATCGCTCCGACCCTGATGAGAGTCCCAGCTCCGCCAAGTCTCGAATGGGATATGTTATTATGCTCAGTGGCTGCCCCCTCATCTGGCAAAGCAGACTCCTTCAAGAAATCTGCTTGAGCACTACTGAAGCTGAATATTCAGCGTTGTCCCAGGCTCTCCGCAGCCTCATTGCAATTCGTCGCGTTCTCCATGAAGTGGTATCGTCCTTGAAGTTGTCAACCTCCCAAGGCCCTCCTACTATTCGAGCCCGCGCCTTCGAAGACAACAACAGTGCCCTCCAGTTGGCCGTCGCCCAGCGCATCACCAATCGCACCCGATACTTTCAGACGAAGTGGCATTGGTTCTGGGAACATGTCAACTCGGAAGATCAGCCCATTGTCATTGAGAGACTTGA
>JAVCKV010565685.1:0-33717 GCA_032274145.1 Herpochondria borealis | reverse complement strand
AAGAAGAAGGAAAAACCTCTGCCTCGTTGGCATCCTCATTCCGGAATCTCCGACTTGAATCCCTCCTTCGCACCAAATCTCCCATCATGAACAATCAGGGCTATGCCAGTACCATTTGGCGCAATGTGCGCAAACGCGACAAACCATCGCTGTGGCGTCATGCGTTGCGCACGTACGATCGCATGGAGTTGGCGTCGCAAAATTCCAAAACGTCGGTGCTGCGCATTGAACGATCCATGATTCATCACGAGGGAGCGCTGCTGGCATGTGCCAAGTTGGGGCTGTGGAAACGAGCCATGGAGATGGTGCAACAAGTGAATGAGGATGACGAAGGAGAGGGGATCACAGATAACATGGTATATTCGTTGGTGAAAGCAAGTGTGCGGGGTTGCAAGAAGCTGAAAAAGACTGGGGCAACGTTGGAGGAACGACGAGCACATGAAGAATGTAAAATCCCCTAACTAGCTGTTATATTAGCAACGAGTTGTTGGAGATTCACTATACGCAATTGATGGCATGTCACTGTCTGTCGGTGCTTTGGACGCAGTTGGCAGTTGTGTGAGTGATGGAGATTCAGATACGCTGGGCAATACCGAGGGGAATATCGAGGAGGAAGGAATAATGGACATTGAAGGAATGCTAGAAACGGATGGAGCCTGCGATGTGGTTGGAGGAGGCGAAGGTGCTGGTCCCGGAATCGGTGCAACCGTTGGAGATGGCGTCGCCGGTGCTTGGCTGGGATTAAGCGAGGGCTTGTCCATGCACACAAAGAATGGTGCAATATCCAACCCTACACAGTCTTGATATTCCAAGTTGCACGTGTGGCCGCCCTCGGTACAAAAGTCCTTCTTGCGACAGTTCGTGCCGCGACGAACGCCGACAACTGCGTCGACGTAGCCAGATTTGCATTGACAGAAGAAGGTACCGATGAGATTGGTACACGTTGCATGAGATTGGTCACATCCACTCAGCTCTGGCGAGTCACATTCATTCACATCTTGATTGCATGGAGAAGCCATGTTGGTCTTGAAGAAGCCGCTCTTGCAGTCACAGAAGCCTGTAGATTCGTTGCACATGCTGTTGTTTGGGTCGCAACCCTGACCACTGTTGCAAGGAGATACCGTGTCCAAAGTGCCGTCTTGCTCATCCTCACTTTCGTCGCTCGTTTCAGGTTTGGTACAGTCATTGACGCCATCACCGACCAGGTCTCCGGCGCACTCACATTTGAAACCACCAACTTCGTTTGTACAGGTGGCGTTCTCGTGACAGTTGTGTGTCCCCATGAGGCACTCGTCAGTTTCGATGCATTGAATAGGGCGCCAAGTCACATCCACGGGGTCATTGGAGCCATAAAAACCTTCAATCAAAGTCTCGTTGACAATAGCCGTGTAGCCTGGCATGCACCCGCATTTGAACCTCTTTGGTGCAAAATCATCTACGCAATACGAATTGACCCCTCTGACTCCAGGACAGGGATAGGAGTCCTTGCACTCATCCACTTGCTCTACTGCATTTCTGGAGCGAAGATTATTGGCAGCAACGTCATGAAAGGTAACAGTTGCAACGAGAAGCTGAAGAAATTTCATTGTCGAAAGGCTAAAATTCAAAATTGTGAGTAATGTGTCTGGATGTGTCTTGCATCATATCATACATGGTCCATGTACGATTGGATAACCTCGCGAAAACAAGCGGTAACCACGTCCAATTCAGGCATGACTATGTTATTTGTCCTTTGTACGCACAATCCCCAAGTGAACCCTTATGTGAGCGGGATGTCATTGAAGCACTCACAGGGTCCAACAACATGTTGTCGTGGTCATTACTTGGCCCCGAACAGATGGTGTTCCTCGTGGGCGATTATTGCAGCAGTCAAGAAAAGAGTAGTTGGAGAAATCACCGCTGGGACAGCACACCAACGTGCTACTTCCCCAGGAAAGCCGCCCACAATGATCATTAAGACAATCATCGTCGACGGAGCAAGAAGCACTTGCTGGCTTCTTGCTGCATCCGAACAATTCTCGCTAGCACACATGCTATCAATGTCAGTGAGAAAGTTGTCACCGCATCTGCTTCCATCAGGCCTGTCGCTGCAGTAGTCGGTAGAGCGATTTGCAAAATCACCACTGGGACAGCACGCCAACGAGCACTTCCGAAAGACAGCCGACTGCAATGATCGTTGAGACAGTCGTTGTCTACAGAGCAAGATGCGTTAACTGGTTTCTTTCTGCGGCAGACTCCATCACCCGAGTCGCCGCTCGTGAGTATAATCTTATGAGCATCAGGCCGAGGGCGAGCATGACGTGGGCGAGCCTCTAGCAAAGCCCATTCTACTCAAACTGGTTGAAGCAAAGAAGGGAATCACGCAAGAGCCGAGTCTGGATTCCTCCTTACCAGCATAATCCAATATAGCAGTTCAAGACTGGCAATACTAGACAGTGCTTTTCAACAGCACCTTCGAGCCTACCAGGAAGAGCCCTTCGTGCTGCCATGTTTTAGTCCATACCTCTGTAATTGGAGCTTGCAACGGTTCTCTGTACAGGAGAGTAGCCAACTCGTCTCCACTGATGTACCACTTGGCACGCACAATAGTTAGATGAAATATTAGCGAGAGCAGACCACCTAGAGGTTCCACTCCAGTGTGGATAGCTAGAAAAGGACCGCTAACTCCGTTCTAAACGCTCGAAAATTTGGCCTTTAGACGTGCTCGGTTGACATCATCTCTAGTAGGTCCAATCGCAACATAGCTCTGAAGGATCCGAAAGCGAGGAGGTTGCAGGTGTCGGACCAGGCTCTACTTGACGGCGGTCAGATTCAAACTATTTTCCAAGCGCCACCTCCTTAGTTGAAGCTGTCATGCCACCTTGACTGTTGCTGCCTCCAGAATTTCTGAGCAACAAGCACGGGAATCATCACTGCACTAGTAGCTGTTTGGGCGACCACCACCAGGACCAACACCACAGTAAATCAATCCTACCCTATGACTCCGTGATCAGCACTACTGTCAGAAGAATACGCTTCTCGTTTTCGCTTGCTACAACTGGAATCGCCGGGCCCAATCCGTGGGTAGAATCTTTGCCAGTGCTCTCATTATACCATCATTCACCACGTTGTCACTTTCCACTACAACTTCATCCGTATTCAAACTATCGATTTCACGTGTCTCTTCTTCCTCGTCCATACCGCAAATGAGGATATGAGCTACACTTATATAAATCAATCAGTGTGTGCAGACGCTTTTTGTGCCGGGCTTCTTTCTTGTGGCGGATGAACTCATTTATCGCAACTTCGAGGTTCTGACATGTATGTGGGAGGAGCAGAAGTCACGCGTCATGAGTCAATCCAGCGGTGTGATGGCACAAAAAGCTACCCAGCAATGCCACTTGCGCAATTTCCGGATCATCTGAAATTATTGTATAAAGTAAGTGTGAGTCGTTTGGTTCACGGAAGTCACAGAGGCATGTTGATCGTGTTCACGACTAAGCTAGACTTCCCAGCACCCAGCAAATTGCTGGCTGAGGAACTCTGGCCAATCAAATCAAGTAGCTGTCTACTAGACTACTACAGCTAATGAAAACATAACGGGCGCGATACCAATCCTAGCTCAAAAGCAAAGACATACCATTCACCGTTCACCGAAGCAGCACTATTATCGCCACAAGACAGTTAACTTTGTATCCGTTACTCTAATAGCACCAACACAAGAAAACAGCTCGCTCGTCCAAAGTGGAAACAACATGATGCCCACCGCCACCCATAACAGAAAGCAGACCAGGTGTGATGTTGGGTACACCTACATTCCGCATTGTCACTGCTCCCATTGCTGTGACAGCCACCGCCACACAGTAGTAAGGATGAGACGAATAAGAGAAGTAGACATGTATGGCTCTCTCTCTCTCTCTCGCTCCATGGACGAGAAAGTAAACTAGAAACAATGCTTCAGAATACCTGTGTTGATTCTTTCGCTCGCGGGCAGTCTTGAAGTCTACGCGCACTAGAGAGAGACAGATTCGCATGATTACGTGCGCACGTTAAAACCCGATGGTCAACAAGTTGGTGATTGAAACTTCGCGGTCTGTCTTTCTACTAGAGTGCTTGTGGTGGCGGTGGTGGTGGTATGAGGAACTATGTGCAGGTGGTGTTGGCACGGGCATGAATTCGTAGTGGCATGGGCATGGGGTACGGAGTGAGTCATTTTCCAAGCTTTACGAGTCCTTGTAATGATAGCATGAGGCACTAAGGTGATTTTCTGGTGTATTGGCGCGGGCATGAATAGTGGCAATGGGCATGGGGTACCGAGTCAGTCATTCTCTAATCCTAACGACGTGCAGGTGATGTAATTAATGTTGGCACCCGCATATATGTACATAATGGCATTGGGCATGGAGTACGGAATCAATCGTTTCCTCCACCTTCTCACCGAGCGGTCGTGCCGAAGGACCCACTCCAACTTCTTCCGGTAAAAAGGCGTCAAGTTAGTTGCTCAGCTTTTGAATGAGGCTGGAAATAAGAGAACGCACCAGGCCGTCCCTGAACTTAGTTGGAGAGTGTTGAAATCAGCCTTTTGGTGGAGAGCCACTTCTAGCTAGCCAATCATCCAACGTGAATACCCTTTGGCAGTGTTGAATGTGACTGCCTTAACTGCCAAACGAAAACTAGATACTCCTCTGCGACTGTTACTGTGATGTTTGGTACGGTACAGCATGCCCCGAAGAGTCAGGGTCATTCAGACGCTATCGACAATGTTGTAAACGTGTACAAAAAGTCATTGGGATTTTGCCCGACGTTGTTTCTACGGCATCAAGTACTGAGGTCGGCCTAATGACCGTTCGTTTTGATCTTGGTAAAACTCCAAAGAACAATCTTGGTGTGAAGGGCATAACAAACAAGCCGACGAAGACATGACGACAGAAAAGCTCCACTCCCTGCTATGCTGTTAGTAACCCCGCTGGAAAGTCTTATAAGCCCTTCGTTCCAGGGTTGCACGATTGATGACCTTGTGGAGCATCCAACCATTGACACTCATTTTATCCTGCAAACCCGTCAACCTACTTACGAGAGCGCTTGAAGGGCTTGTTTGCCAACGCTTCGCAGTTTGTCACACGTGGTCTCACAACGAACGATTGATTGCCACTCTCGATCACATCTACGGATCGTACCATAAAACATTTAAACGATGAAGCTTCATTCCTTCATTACATTGTCCGCGGCTCTCCTTGCTACGCCTGTGCTAGCCCAGCCATCTGCCAGCAACGATGCTTTGTGTCCTGCAACAGAACCCAACATCATCGGGGGCGATCCATGCAGCGTTGCCGATGGCTCCGATTGCAACTACGGAACTTTCACTTGGCCTGGCTCCAACCAAGAAACGTCCGCTCTCATGTGTACGTGTTTCGGTGGTTCCTTCTTCTGCGCTGAGAATGCAATCCCTTCCATCGACCCCCGCAACAGCAATGACTGCCCTGCTGACACTCCGAGCTCTGGTGACATGTGCTCCACTGCGAGCTCTGAAGATTGTCAGTATCAGACCAATGGAGTCGTGACAAGATGCACATGCTTTGACAACTCCTTTTCTTGCAATCAGCCTCTTGAATCCGCTGACCCCGACAACCACCCAGCTTGTCCAGCGACCCAACCACTCATCACTGGAGGTGAGCCATGCTCGAACCCTGATGGCGATGACTGCAAGTATGGAGAGTTCTTCTGGCCTGGAAGTGACGAGGCGACCTTCGCTTCCTTGTGCACCTGCTTCGGTGGTACTTTCGCTTGTGCTGTGCCAAGTCAGCCACCTTCTTCGGACCCCAGCAACGATGGGACCTGTCCTGCATCGATCCCCAGCCTCGGGGATTCTTGTTCCACGCCTGGCGACCAAGACTGCCAGTACCAGGAGGCGGGAGAAGTCTACAGGTGCACCTGTTTCGACGGTGAGTTTGCCTGTGCCATCCCATCCGCTGGACAAGACGATGCCAGCCCCATCAACCACCCCGAGTGCCCCGCCGACGAACCTCAAATCGGATCCACTTGCACCACTCCCGCCAACAGGGATTGCCTCTATCGGGAATTTTACTGGCCTGGTAGTCAAGACGTGACCTACATTGGAAGATGCAGTTGCTTTGATGGCATCTTTCAATGCGCCGAACAATCTGTCCCCGCCACGGATCCGAGCAATGATGCGACCTGTCCTGCCACAACACCAAAGGATGGTGACATCTGTGCCGCAACCATTGCTGGAGCGGATAAAGTCTGCCAATACAGTGGCGGCGAGCTTGTGGTCCGATGTGAATGCTTGGCAGACGAGACGTTTGACTGCAGTGATGCAGTCAAACCATCTGCGAGCCCCGACAATGACGCTTCGTGTCCTGCCATTGAGCCCTCCAACATGGACCCTTGCATCACTCCTTCTGACAAGGACTGCTTCTACGAAGAACTGGTATGTCCCAATGGCGACGACGCCGGATACCTCGTGTTCTTTACCTGCATGAATGGAGCCTATGTGCTTGGAGTCACTGACAAATTTTGCACTCCAGCTTTTTGCTTTGCGGGAGACTCGAGCGTGCAAGTCCAAGATCGTGGCGTCACTCCCATGAAGGACCTTCAGATTGGTGACAAGGTGAACGTTGGTAATGACAAGTTCGAGCCAGTCTACAGCTTTGGTCACTACAATCCCGTGGTGCATGGAAGGTTCTTGGAGGTGAAGACCGACCAATCCTCTCTGCAAGTCTCGGCAGACCACATGGTTTTCGCCGCGTCTCGTGGGTTTGTGCCTGCCTCCACCCTTCAAAAGGGTGATAAGCTCGTGCTTGGGTCTCGTGACGAGGTTGTCGTTGAATCGATTCGGCCAGTAAAGAGCAAGGGTGTGTTTGCACCCTTTACTCCTTCGGGCAAGATTGTGGTGGATGACGTCTTGGCTTCGTCCTTTGTGGTCCTCAAGTCGCAGCCTACCATTTCGTTTGCTGGCTTTACAGTCTCTTACCAGTGGTTGGCCCACACCTTTGAGTTTCCTCACCGTGTGGTTTGCCACTACTTGACCAAGTGTCCTACTGAATCTTACACGTCGGATGGAATCTCGACGTGGGCTGCTGCCCCATTGAAGGCTGCACAGTGGGTGTTGGGCCAAAACGCGTTACTTGTTGGTGCTCTCATGGTTCCTTTTGTGCTCATGCTTTGCATCTTTGCAATCCTGGAGACTTGTTTCCTATACCCAGTGGCTGTTGTTGCACTTGGTGTGGCCTTTGGAGCTGCAATGCGTCAGTCGAAGAAGATGAAGTCTCTATAAGCGATATACCGTAGGTCCATTCCATATTATTAGTTTGAGAACATTGTATTAATTGAATCCCTTGATGTATTCTCTTCAAATAATCATTTGTGCAGATAATTACCCAGTTGTTGCACGTGCCGTGGCCTCTGGAGCTATGCGTCGCCGTCAGTCGAAGAAGGTGAAAGTCTCTATAACCGTGATCCCATATAATTAGTTTGAGGACTTCAGTATTCATTGAGGCTCCTGATGTAGCTTCTCCAGATCACTCTCAAAAAGAGAAATTGCAGATGAAGAGGGGATAGGTGTCATTTTGCGTGACTTCCAGGTGCAAGAGTTCCGGCGCTTCGACGTTACGACTAGCTTTCAACGGAGGAGGCCTCACCTTCTTCCATTTTCTCCTCCTCACTCTTGGCAGATTTCTTGGACGCTGCTGACTTGACTGAACTCCCAGATGATGAGGACCGCTCGAAAAGCTTCTTCTTTGGTGATTTCTTGTCATTGCTCTCTTCGTCCTTGCCTTTCTTTTTCTCAGACACCTCCGACGCCTCGGATGGAGCATCCTCGGATGCGTCGTCGCTTTCGTAGTTGCTGCGTTCTTCGATCTCACTGTCGTCTTTCTTCTTCTTCTTGCTACTACTCTTGCTTCCCTTGCCCTTTTTCTTCTCCTTCTTCTTGCTTTTGCGTTCTACCCTGACTTTCTTCCTGTGTTCCCGCTTCTTCCTCTTGTCTTCGTGATTGCTTCCCCCCATGAAACCGAACCACCCCTTCTTTTTCTTGGCACTCTGCTGAGAAGATTGATCGCTGTCGTCGGAATAGCTATCGTCCTCGTCATAAAACTCCTCGTCGTCATCATACCTTTTCGGCGCCTTGTTCTTGATAGCAGCAAGTTTCTTGTCCTTTTCGGTGTCCCTACCCTTCCTCTCTTTCCTCTTTTTCTCTTCCTCCTTTCCCTTTTTGTTCGCAGCTTTGATCTTCTTGTTCTTGGCCTTGTCCTTCTGCCTTCCTCTCCTCCAGAACCAAAATCCAACAGCGAATACAACAAGGACAAGAATCACGGCCATTACGATGCTTCCAGCACCCTTCCCTTCTTCTTTGCTTTCGCCTCCACCGCCGCCAGTCTCGGGGTCGCCCGATGATCCAGGCTCTGCAGTGACCGTGGGTGGAAACTCTGGTACTGGTGTAGGAGCTACAACAGGTGGAGGTGTCGGTCCGAGGGTTCGATCTGAGAGAGGAACACCACATTCATTGGCATTGAACGGTAAACAGTTGCCCTGACAGGTGCCATCAATGGCACATGTCCCCGACAAGTCATCAAACACTGAACCACAAATTCCCAAGAGTGATTCATTGTCCTCGCCATAGTTTTGAACATTACGAGTAATGTTAGATGTCGCGTCCACCATGATGATGCCGTCCACGAGAGCTTGATTCTGAATAAAGCAAGATGCTGAGATTCCAAGACTCGAGCCTTGAGTCACACCGACAGTTCCAAGCCTGCTCGTTTTATTGTCACGAAAGACAGTCGAGTGGAGAAAGGAATGACCTCGAACAAGTGCTAGAGCTGCAAATGAGAAAAAGTTCTCTTCGAAGTAACAATTATCAAAATCCAAAGACATGGATGGAGATGACGGTGCAGGAAGCTGCTCGAGATTGCGCTGCCCAGTATAAGGTTCTGCGGCAGCTTCATTGTATACCAGTACTCCTGCGATTCCGTTGTTCATCTGTTCGATAGTGTGAGTATATTGTTGTAGATAGTGCGAGTTTCTAACCATGAAACGTACCTTCCAATGACAATCTTCAAAGAGGCCTTCTGTTGTAGCGCTTCCGGCGGCAAGAACAGATACTTGTTTCGCATCGACCAGTGTGAATCCAGAAAACAGAACTCTGCCAGCTCCTGGACCGATTCGTATTTGTATGTCTCCCCCAAAAATCATACAGTTCTCACTATGTGATCCAGTAGTGCCACATTCAAAACGCAAGCTGCCGGTTTTAATCTCAATTGGAGAATGCTCCCATTCAGTATTTCCATCCAGTACAGCACCAGCACAAACTCGAATCGTTTCCCTTTCGTTTGTTTGAGTTGCCGCACGTTCTATCGCACTTTTCAGACTTCCTAGGGTGCTGTAGCACGCTCGAGGCACAAAGGACGGTGCTATAGATGGTGCCGCTGATCCTGCAGTCGGACTCAACGATGGTGCTTGAGTCTCACACTCACCGAGAGCGAGACAATTGTCGGCATCTTCAAGCTTTATCCCCTCACACGTCCCCGAAGAATTTGTGTCGTTCTTTGGTGCACTATTGGAGAGAGAACATATCCCACCACTTGTGCTGCTCAGCGTCGCATTCTCCCCAATGTACACGAGCCCTGTACTGATGTTGTTTCCAATCATACTCAAGTCTTGAAGTTCCAACATGCTCCCTTCTGCCAATATCAAGCTACCCTCCTGCACGACATTTCTCGCAAACTCGCACTCATCCAATACGAGTTCCCCACTATAACTAGCCACAACTGCATTCGACGCTTCGTTGTCCTGTAATACAATGGAATGGTTAGGAACAGAATTGAACATTACGCATTCACGTAGACACAAAGTGCAACTTACAACAAAGGAACACTTTGAAAACGACGCCACAACTCGGTTACCTTGCTGCAGCAATCGTTCCTCCTCGACAACTCCTGTATCAGTATTGTTGTCGTCATCATCATCATGACGAGGACCTTCTATTCGAATGGTTTCATTCCCCGTGTTTTGCATCCATGTGCAGTCGACAAAATTTGCTCGCACATTTTGGTGTGCTCCCACCACAATGGAGGGAGACTGTGACGATGACGACGACAATCCGACATAGGTTATTCCCTTCATGGTGACAACGACATCACTCGCCGTCACAACTAGATGCTCTTGTCCCGTCCATACACAGTCGGTTCCACCACACGTAATGTTGAGTGGTATGTCTTGTCGACTTGTACCCACAATCAGCTCCAAATCCGCAAAGGTTGTGTTGGGACAGAGAATATAGGGTTGCTCCACTGGATACTCCACAAGATCCGCTGTGAGAGATTCGACACTTTGATACCCAGTTACGTTGGAATCATAGGTACAGGGCACTGTACGAAAGGGTATCACGTCGGTGGGCTCCGATGTTGTTGTTTGCGTTGGCTCGAGTGTTGAATTCTCCTGTGATTGTGACGGCACTAGTGAGAACGTGGGCACGTTGCTGGGGAGCTGAGATGGGATGCTTGATATGGATGGTGATGGTGACGGAAACGCTGATGTCGGTATCAGTGATGTGTTTGAAGCAGTCTCGTTAATTGTTGGCGTGGGTAGTGAGGACTCTGAGAAATTGCTTGCAGAAGGATGCGTAGTGGTCGACGGAGATATTGATAGTGACGGTGATATTGACGGCGCTAGTGAACTATTTCCATCACTTGTCGTTATATTTGACATCGCTGAAGGGGCGAAGGAAGGCACTAGCGACACAGAGGATCCCTGCCGCGGGAGTCGCGACCGATGAGGTTCGACGCTGGGTATTGTGAGAAAGAACAAAAGCATGCTTGCGAGCAGGGGCCTCTCTTGTCGCTTCCTGCTTCTCTTCAAACTCCTACTCCTTCGTATCGATCCATAATCTTTAGGGGGATTCGTTGCAGCCATGTTGACTGTTGGCAATCGTACTTTGTTGTGCTGAAGCCTGGTTGTTTTTGAAAATGCATGGTGCAGTGTTGGTTGAAAACAGCAATTCGTGTGTGTTTTTCGCGGGTTTTCGACCCTTTCTGAGGATGAGAAGGGTCATTTCGTCAAATTTCAGAAGGCATTTTGCAATGTCGGCAGGCGCGTTTGAAGCGTCAACAGTACTCTTTGTAACAGTACACGGTACTACTTCCGCTTCTTCGCAAAAAGCAACAGTATGTTTTGAGATAGTAAAATGATGTACGGTACAATTTGAAATGCTCAACGTCTTCGATCATTTTGCAGATTCTGGAGATCACCATGACGGTCGCGACGCGTTCCGTGTACGTTGCTCGTCTTCGTAGAGCATTCTTGTTGCAGGCTCACCCAGATAGGTTTCGTTCCCCTACGATACAAAAGCAGCAAGCTGAGCTTGTGAAGGCAATATCCGATCGAATGGCGCGACCTGATTTTCTCTCCTATTCCTACGGAGAGTCTTCTCCCTCAACCAGCAGCGATCTGCCTCTCCGCTATCCCAAGTTAAACTATGTGTTGGAAACAAAGGCCGGATCTCTACACAAGCATAATCTAGATCTCAATGGTAATGTTGAAGGAGTGCTCCGATCCATGGCGGATGCTCTGCAAACAACAGGGCTAGCATCGCTGCCTCCTCCTCCGAAAGCTCCGACCCAACCTACCGCAAGTGACGAGGGCGGAATCACTTGGGTCTCTCCTACGGGAACAAAGTCAGCTATTGATCACCAATACGATATTCGCTCGAATCACGGTCGTGATTTACGTCACTTTCTGTCCACCTTGGACGCGAGCGAGATTGAACAACGAAAAAGCAGTCGCATGGATGTTACCGCCACCGCCATGGTGTTGCGACGAGACTATGGTTTTGCGGCAGTCGATGGAACAGGTCTAGGTTGGTCGAGTGAATCACTAGCCATCTTGTTGCACTCCCTGGTGCAATTGCACCATGAACATTCACACAAGTTTGCCGTCCCGTCCTTTTATCCACTGCGGCTTGTATGGTCGTCCGAGGACCAACCCATTGATTTACACGGAGGAACTCTCTATCTCAATCCTGCAGCAACACCCATTCAGTGGTTAGATCATCTTTTGGGTGTGACACCAGAAACATTGGCATTGCACAAAGAGTACCGATCACGACTTGCTAGTGCAAGTCGTCGGGTCAATGGTGCCTTGGACGTACAGTTTCAAAAGGGGCACTCGTGTTCATCAAAGGAGT
The DNA here is from genome assembly GCA_032274145.1 of Herpochondria borealis. NCBI lineage: Eukaryota > Rhodophyta > Florideophyceae > Ceramiales > Ceramiaceae > Herpochondria > Herpochondria borealis. The sequence continues at coordinate 21,539 of JAVCKV010565685.1, read as the reverse complement.
ACTACGACCTATTGCTTCGGTTGAATCACTTGGTGGGAGATACGGCCAATATCGCTCACGACGAAAGTAGTAGTGCGGTTGCACTTGAACGGATCTATGTCATGGTGGAGTCTGCAAGTGTTTGCCGGCGAGCAGTTCTTACCCGAGAGGGTCACATTCGGGTGGGCGCCAGCATGACGAATGAAAGCATCGTCAGGTCTGTATCCAAACTCTTGTCAGAGGCACGAGAAAAGTTGATGCAAGCAAGACACGACAAGGAGAAGTCCAAACAAGCCATGACACGAGTCGTTCGAGAGTGTGGTGTCCAACGAGTGCGGCGTGGTAAGATTGTACAGGTGGAGGAGTTTGTCGAAGCCCTGATGCGACTGTTGCAGCACGAAGAAAGACGGCGGTTTGTAGGCAACTCTATCGGAATTGTCGGCAAAGGACATTCTTGTCACCTTGGAGATGACGGTTCCTTGATGATACCCTGGGACTGGAAGTAAAGAGTATTGAATGACATTGAAAATGAATGATCTACGCGTTATAAAGTTGTTATCGAAAAACTACATGAGTTAGAAAGTTGTCGGAAGCTCTCGTAGCGAAAGGATGTCTTTTGATGTTTGCTTTCTTCCGATGGTGCGAGGAATTCGAACGAATCCGATGTCCTCGGTGCTCGCCTGAGAGCTTTTACTGTTTCCACTCCTCGTGCTCAGGTTTCGAAACATCGCAAATGGTCCAGAGCGTCTCCTTTCCCCATTCAACGGAGTGGTCATCTCAACAGGCTCATCCGGAAACGGTTCTATTCCTGGAGCTGCTGGATTCAGCGGTGGCATGTCTTGAGATGGCTGAGCAAGCAGATCAACCTCGTCGAAATCAGAGTCGTCTAGTTCCTCCTGTGTCTTGGAGCGACTGTGACTTCCATCCTGCGTGTGTGGGTTCTCATCATCACCAGGGGCGTCCTTGGTCCCGTCTGATCCCACCTTTGTCTTGCCGCGAGCGTAGAAAAAGGCCCCAAGTCCGATTGCGATGAGCACGATGGGTACCACAACGGCAGAAGCTACCACTCCTGCGTTCGACCCACCTCCACTGGATTTTGTCGGCTCGAGTGTGGGCTCGGATGTTGGAGGGTCGAAGGTTGGATTCACCGTAGGTGACCCCGTGGGTGAAACTGTGCTGTCAACTGTGAAAGAGGTAACTCGACAGGTGCGGGACTCGTAAGATTGGCATTCCCCTTCGCACGTGCCAAGCTGTGCACATGAACCTCCCGTTTCGACAAAGATGCTACTGCAGTTCCCCTGACTAACGGTGTTGTCCGAAGCAAATGAGTTTCTGTTGAAAGCAAGTGTGGAGTTTCGTTCCACGAAGACAATTCCCCTTTCAAGGGCGCTGTTCCCCGTGAAGCATGTGAAAGACAATCCCACAGAGGCGCCTTCTAACGCAGCAATAACCCCAAATCGAGAGTCTCGGTTATTCACCATAAGGGTTTCGAGTAAATTCACAGTACCACCGATGTTTGCAATAGTAGCAAACGAAACATCGTTGTTCTCGAAGCTGCTTTGATCAACTAAAACTGTCATTGCAGGGCTCGAGGAGGCGGTAAGATCGTTTAGATCCTGGACCTCGAAATCAGCGTTGGGATCCGATTGCTTGTTTATGAGCATCGCGGTTGGGCCATCACAGAGTCGCCAAGTGCATTCCTTGAATGTTGCAATGCTTCCAGCATCACCGGCCGCCAGAATTGAGGCGAATGACGCTTCCTCAAAAGTGAGACCGATGAAGCTCGTCGTGCCTGTGCCCTTGATGCTAAAATGAGAGCGACCTCCCTTAATGACACAGTTCCCATCGCGGCTGCCTTCGTCTCCGCACTTGATTTCAACTTGACCACTGCCATCGACGATGATTGGTGTTACCTCTTCGTCGAAGTCCTCGTAGACATCGAGTACAGTGTTGTTGCAAACTGACAATGAAACTTCGTCTCTGCCCTGAGAAAGCGATGATGCAATTGCTCTGCCCAAATCAATCCAGTTATCATAGCATCCTCGTGATGGCAAAGCGACAACCTCCCTATCGCATTCTTGACTCCGTATTGCCACGCAGGCTCCCCCAGTCAGAATGCCCGTACAATCGGTGGAGTTTCCGGTCACAACTACGTCCAACCCCGCGAAACTGGAGTCTGTGTCCACAGCAATACTTGGAGCTTCTCCATCATCGAAGCACGATGAAGGTTCAATTTGCAGGTCGCTGCCGAACCATCCACCAATTCCCGTGCTGATGCCTCGGTTTTCAGAAAAGGACGTTGACTCAATGTCAAGTGTTCCTCCAAGAATGGACAAAGGCGCGAACTCGACGTTGTTGTCTACGAAGGTGGAGTTTCTGATGTTAATAGTCATGGCGGGCTCTGATTCAGAGAGAAGGCCCTGTTGCGCCCGTCTCCGCTCCTGAGAACGACTACCGACTCGGATGTTTCCGTTGTAGCTGATTACAGCGGCTCGACCACTGTTCTCTGCAAAGACACAGTCCTCGATAAAAGCAGTAGTTGAATCATCGCCAGCTGCATGGAGAGCTGCAATCGATGAATTGAGTAGGTTGAGACCACGGATTGTCACACCATCTCCTGTGGCTCGAAGCTGCACAGTGCCCCCGGTTACGGTACACCTGTTACGAAGAGCACCATCACTCCCACACTGTATGACCATGTTGTCAATGTCAAGCTCAATGGGCTCAACGCCATCCACTTCGAATACTGTATCGTCACACAGCGTGAACACTACTCCTTGTCCCAGTGTCCTTGCTGCGTCAATAGACGTGGACAAAGTATGCCAGTTAGAAATGCAATCGACCGGAGTTGCTGCTTGGCAAAACGTAGAATTGAATTTCTGGCAAGCGGAGGTTGAGGCCTCAAAAACGCCGTCGCAGCCTGAGTCATTCATGTTAACTGTGCTCTCGATAAAGTTTGATTGCGATTCAAAAGGCGAAACTCCCGAGGTTATCACGATGCCCTGCGTGTCGTCATAGGCGTTCCCAAGGAAACACGAGGCCAGCACATCAAGGCTTCCTGTTTCAGAGAATACAACACTGTCACCGGCTGTGTTCTCTGTGAATGTACACGACGCAACGTTCAAGGCAGCACCCTTGCTGACTACTAAACTCGTTGAGACGTCATTGTTTTCGAAAGAACAACCCTTCAAAGATACATCGAAACCTCGTTCCGTCAAACGCCTGAAGAAATCCGTCTCTTCTTCTTCAAAGACATCGTCGGTGTTGCCCTCTACGGACGGAGCAGCGGTCGGTGAAGTTGTTTCCGGATCTAACGAGGTGACTGAAAGAACTGTCTCTCCCGTAGCTTCTCTCCAAACACAATCCACAAACTCCACAGACAATGGAGAGTGACCCTCAATGACGGCGGAAGAAACGGTGGAGTCGTCGAAAGTTAGGCCCTCGAGTACAACGGCAGTTGCGTTTCCAATGATTGAGACCTGTGTGTCGCCTCCAACAAAGCGGCACATATTAAGGCGAGACCCATCCTTTCCACATGAAATAGTGATATTGCTTCGCTTCACGACAAACGGAAATTCATTGCCTTCCGGACTCTCCAGATCGAACTGGGCCAAAGGACAGATCTCAATGCGCCTTTCGCTTCCCTCAGCAATCAACTCCGCGAGAGTTTGAAAGTCGTTGACACAGGTTGTGAAGTCTACGAAGACGTCCCGACTGTCGTAGATAGAAGATTCGCAGAATCGACTTGAGAACGGAATACACGTGTGGGATTGTAGATTGACACCGTCTGTACACAAATCATTGTTGACCATGTTTCCGAGACCAAAATTAAGTTCGCTCCTTATGAGGTCAGACGAGCCGTCAACATACACTGTCGACGCAAAGTCATCTGATTTTCCCTCGTTCCCAATGAAGCAAGTACTTGCGAGGTCCAAGTCGCTGTCGAACAATGCAGCGATTGTTCCGATTTCTCCTTCGTTTTCGTGAAAGACAGTCTTGCTGACTACGAGAGACGCATCTCCAACAAGGACTGGGGCAAGAGTTACTCGATTGTCAATGAATAAACATTCACGCAACGCGATACTCATCGATGGTTTCTCGGGACGCAGGCTGTTTACATCGGAGAGTGTGAGGTCACCTTGTATAACCGCTTCAACAAGATCTTCGCCGCCGGTAAAGGACAGGACCACTGTAACACCAGAGTGCCCGACAAATTCGCAGTCTTCAAGAGTTGCGACCGTATTGTTGCCGCCTTCAGCTCTGACCGAGGTTCTGGATGACCCCATAAAGATAATACCGGAAATGTTAACACCCGAAGCTGCAATTACAACTTGATCTGTCCCCCCACTAAGAAAACATTGATCGCTTTTCAGTCCCTCTGATCCGCACTGGAGGACTGTGTCGTTATTGCTCAAAAAGATTGGGCTTTCGTCTGGGATTTCGATCGTGCTGTTCCCACAGACCACCAATTCACGTTGCCCCACTTCCAGCATAGCAACAAGCTTTGTCCATGTGCCAAAGCATTCCAATTCACACTCCGGCAGTTGTGTACAGTCTCCACCCCCAACCAGCAAACCTTCGCATTGATCATTTCCCGAGACATTTGGTATGTTGTTTCGCCCACAAATGCCATCACTGTCGAGGGAAGTTGTTTGCCCAGCGTGTACAAGCCCTTGACCAGCGTCAAAGCGGTTGTCACGAAATTCGGTGGATGTGAGATTGAGGGAGCTGCTGAATGCAGCAATCATTGAACCTTGGGCAACATTTGAATTAAACGAACAATTTGCAACGTTCAACAAGGCATTCTCCAGATACACAACTTCCTCGACGACATTATTCCTGAAGTCGCACCTGATGAAGTCGTTCTGAGACTGCTGGAGGGATCGCTCGTGTAGCCTGTGGCCACCGTCGACGACGATGACATCAAGTGAAAGAAATCGCTCCGAGACTGCGGCGTTTCCATCAAGAATGAAGACTCCAGTTCCAGAGTTTTGTTCCCACACACAATCTTTAAACACGAAGTCTGGATCCGAATCCGTGTCATATCGCAAGGCGATCGAATCTTCTGTCGCTTCCCGAAACGTGATTCCACGAGCTCTGAATCCATAGTTTGCACCTTGGAGCCGAACATGAAACATATTTGCGACCCAGACGCAGCTCTTGTCCATACACTCAATGGAAAGCGTATCGTTGCTAATTCGAAGTTCCAAGGACCCATCCATTGACGCACCCGGACATAGGTCGAATGAAGTCACACCGTTCTCAAGATCTGCTTGAATGGACTCCATGTCGACGTAGCCCACCAGGCTGCTGTTGGTGGGGCATTCAACGCTTTGCAATGGTGCTGTCGGTGCTGCGGATGGTGCTTCTGTGGGGGTGTTGGTGCTGTTCACTTCTGGAGCTTCTGTGGAATTCCCAGCCGTACACACATCAAAAGAATCACATTCCCCAACACAGTCCCCAAAGGAGTAAGGACAAGAGTCGGAGGAGGAAGATCCCTCCATGTATACCCCGTTGCATCCATCTGTTCCAATTCCACAATTTTCCTCGTTCGATACGACACTGGCTTCATTGGCAACAAACACATGTGCCCGGGTGTCATTGAGAGCAGAGAAATCTGTGCGTGAAAGCGCTAGATCCCCAGAGAGGACCGATATCACAGAGACGTTGGCCGTGTTCGATTCGAACCATGATTCTGCTATCGATAGATTGACTCCAGCCCCCAAGAAAACTGATTTTGAGACGTTGTTGTCCTGTGAGGCAAGGTGTTAGGGTAGTCCCAATTCAATGACAATGCAAGACACCACACGTGTGCAAGTCCTTACCAAGAATTCACAATTGAATATACTGACTGAAATGTTCATGCTGGACTGCAACCTTCGTCTCGACGGAGAACTATGCCTCCGCTTTCGTCCTGATTTTGGAGCCGTACGTTCGGGATTATCAACACCATCAATCTCGGTGGGATTGTCGACTACGTCCTCCCCCAACGGAGGAGGACGAGGGTTACCGTTAGGTTCGGATGGAATAGGTTCTGGTTCCGGTATCGATGGTTCAAGATCCGGGTCAAGTGTAGATTCGGGTGGAATAGGTTCAGGTTGCGGTATCGATGGTTCAAGATTCGGGTCAAGTGTAGATTCGGATGGAATAGGTTCAGGTTGCGGTATCGATGGTTCGGAGCTGAAGATGCCATGTCCATCCTCACCCACCACCTCCACATCTGTTGAATTTCCAACATCTCCAGACGAAGAAGAGTTGGAGGTGGAATTAACATGCACAATCACCGTGTCGTTTGCAAGACTTTCGTTGAAAATGCCAGTTCCGTTCTCGCCCACAATCAACCCTTCTGTGTGGTTCGCCAGACTAGTGTTGTGTGGGTCGGAGCTGAAAATACCATGCCCATCATCGCCTACCAGCCCTTCGGTTTCATTTGTCGTGCTTACGTTGTGAGTGCCATTCCCCATCCCTGTTGGCTCTGTTCCGTTGACACTGATGGTGCCGTTGACACTGATGGTGCCGTTCTCGTCACCTTCTGCTCCAACCTCTGGATCTACAGGTTCCACCAAGACTTCATCGTCGCTCGTGCTGTTTTCTTGAGGGTCGATCACAATGGAGGTCATATTTGCTTCCCCTCCTTCGACGACAACGACAGTCTCACCCCCATGACCCTCCCATATACAATCACCAAAGTATACAGAGCTGTTGTCTGTTGCATCCACTTGCACAGAGGTGTGGTACGATTCCTGAAACCTTATCCCATAGAACTCAGCAATAGTTTCGTTACCATCAATGAGCACTTGAGTGTCGCCACCATGCAGAGTACAGTTGTTGTCGGAAGTGCCAGTTTCTCCACAAGTCACAACCACAGAATTGGAAATTTCAAGAGTGTCGTTTCGTGCCAAACTCAAGGTTGTGTTGGGGCATATTCGAATAGTTTCTGGCTGTGGATTATCTTCTCGTATCAGTATCTCCCGTAGAGCTGTGGCATTCATACAGGAAACAGAGTCTTCCTGGCCCCTCACTGCTCTGCTCACGAGAAAGAAAAGCAGGAAGAAAAGTGGAGAATGTCCGCAGTGTTTCAAGCTCATGATTAATTCTTAGCGGGCTTTCAACGCAATGCTTTCCTGATTCAGAGTGTGGTATGTATAGCTGAGATGTGTGTTCTCAAGGGGTTTCTTTCAACAAGACGCAAAAGAGGCTACCCTTTGGTTGCCAATAGAGAGTTTTATAGACGTGGTATAGTCGTATTGCGCCGTTGCGCCAGAAAAGCAAGTGTTTTGGTACGACCTCCAGTGCAAAAGAGTCACAAAACGACTAAAGTCTTTTTTCTCGGTGGACAATCGGTTTTGGTCTGAGAAGCTTCTATTACGAGAAGATTTATCCGTGGATAGCTAGCCTGACGCGGTTTCGGATACCTTTCATGATATTTTCAACATCCGAATAGTCATCTCAAGAATTCACACTGGTTGAACTGGCATAGATGACTAGTCGTACTTCAGAGCGTTGTGTCTTCAAACAGCTACTGGAGTACCAAATATGTCGTACCAGAAAGCTCGAGAACGTGATATGTTCGGGAATGACCCCAAGAACTACTGTACGACGTACACACGCACCCTTCGAGTTTGTTTCCTTTGCTCCTCATAAAATGGGGTTAGTATCTGTATGCACGCTCTTGGTGTTTGCCACGAGGCTGATCAATCGTATCGAGAAGATGTGAAGTCCGACTTGATGGGCGTTAAAAGTTCACTTTTCCTTTTGGCAATCTATTCAGCGGGTGCTTAGTCAAAAATGGCAGGACCAAGGCTGAGTGGGAGTGAGTTTGCAGACCTCTAGGATCAGGCTTTGACCAAGCATTGTGAGGATGAAAAGATGTAGCTCATGTAGTACTGTAGAGAACTGCGATACCTCTCTCTAGAGTAAACATAATAGTTACTAGAAACGCATTTCAAACAGCCCTCTGGATGATCCCATAGCATCTAACTAAGCTCTATCCCGTCATCATCGAACCTTCCACTAGCCATGCGAAAACTGGGCGAAACATTCATTCCGTCAGCAACCATTGGAGCGAGCTCCTCCACGGCCGGCTCCTCATTCTCTTTCTTGCTTTTTCTACCAAAGAAGCCACCCCCTTTAGGTTTCTTCTTTGGGGCAATAGTATCAGGATCAAGAACAACTTCGTCCGCGTATACCTCAGCCCCTCCCGGATGAAAACCCATTGAACTTGGTTCCATGACACTACTTGGCGCAGCCATGTTATCTCCCGCTTGATCATGGAAAAATTTACTCTCCGCTACAGGTGCGCTTTCCGTGGCCTTGGAGGATGGCTCCTTGCCTTGCTGGGACTTGCAGTAGAAGAAAGACACAAAGCCAAACACCGCCACAATGGCGGCAACCACAAGGTTTCTCAAGAAAAAACCCGATCCAAAGAGAGTTGTTTCTTCATATGCAAAAATAGTACCACCCGTCGATGATGGAGTACTTCCTGGCGTTGGAACCCCCACTGGCATATTGGATGGCGCTGACGATGGAGCGTCGTACTCATAACCAGGAATGTTGCAACCGCTTCCGTCGAAGGTGGAACAGATCCCTGGGCAAGAAGATGAACCACAGTCTTCATCTTGAGCCAAGCTGAAGATGTCAGTACAGGATTTGATAAGCATAACTTGATTGTCATAGCCAAAGTTGTCTTCGTTCAAGGTGAGTTCCGATTGCTCCCTCAAGAAAACACTGCCAGGCAAAATTGAATCGTTCAAGACAAAGCAGCAGTTTGATACAGATACCAGAGCTTCACCGCTAGCAACAATGACCCCAGTCGACAGCTCCGAGTGCTTCTCGAACGCAGTGGAGCGGAACGAAATCGCCCCTCCAACACTTGAAACAGCAGCCTGGGTTACAAGATTTTCACTGAAAAGGCAGTCTTCAAACGAAGCCGACATCGAGTCGCCAGATGCTGTCAAATCAAGTATTGGAGTTTGCACGTTGAATTCTTCGTCAGCCTCATTGTAGACGAGCACAGCGAACAAACCTGTGTTATCTATCCATTCACACTCGTCGAACCTCACGCTCGACTCCTTGTCCGCGCCTGCAAGGATGGACACTTCTGAAGAGCCAGAGAGTCTAATTCCTCTGAATGAAACTTCGATTGCAGCTCCACTGATTCGGAAGTGGGCCCGTCCACCGGAAACGACACAATTGTCACGCAGTCTTCCATTCAGACCGCATTCAATGAGTATATTGCCATTCTCTTGGTTCAACAATATGGGGTCATCGCCAGCTTGGAGAATCGCGTCCGGACAGAGTGTGAACACGTTTTCGACCCCTACACTGTAGTCATTGGCAACCGCACTTGCCAAATCATCCCAGGTACCTATACAGTCAATTGGCGTACGGGACGGAGGGGGTGTCGCTCCGCCATCGGGCTGAGAAGGAAGGGTTGGAGCAGATGTCGGGGAACTTGTAGGGGTTGTTCGGGCTCCACACTCGGTAGCACTGAAGGTGACACATAGTCCTTCAGGTCCACCATCTGACTCTGTGGCTTTCGCAAGGAACATATCGGTGCAATCTCCATCTGCGGAATCATTGTCGTCACTGAAGTTGTTATCCTCGGTAGTCGAATCGCCGTCGATATAGACGCCCCCGGCAGATTGTCCCGTGCTGCCAGTGAAGCATGAATTCGACAAAGCCATGGATCCACTGAACCACTCACCAATACCCCCAGCAACAGCGGTATTTCCCGCGAACTTGGAGTCCTCGACAATAGTTGTGCCTTTCAAATTCGCGACCGGGGCCAACTCAACATTAATGTTGGAGAAAGTACAGTAAGTGATCTCCACGGTCATCGATCTATCGGATGGCTCAGTGTAGTCGTCAATCGCCAGCCTGCGTCTACCTTGAGTCGACGAAGGCAACTCTCCGTCATAAACCAGCACCGCAGCCTCACCAGCGTCAATATCTTTGAAAATGCAATCCACAACTTGTGATCTGGCACTACGCCCTCCTGCAGCATGGATTGCTGTTATGGTGCTTTGCGCGAAGGTAATTCCAGAAAACATTACGTCAACAGTTGTTCCAACGACCTCAAATTGCACGCTACCCCCGGTAACCAGACAGTTGTTGTCACTGGCACCGTTCTGACCGCATCTAATTGTAGTCTTGCTACGCGAGATTTCAATTGGTGCGGAGTCGGCAACGTCAAGCACAGAGTTCGCGCAAATTGTGATTTTGCTTTCACTGTCGTCGTCTGGAAGCTGAGAAAGGGCAGTGGATAGGTCTTCCCAGTGAGAGTAACATCGCTTCTCCGTGGCAATACATGATGTAGAAGCATCAGCTTGAACACAGTTGCCGTCCTCGTCAAAATACCCGGGACACGAGGATCCCCCGTTGCCTTGAAGAAAGACATCTGAGGTCACAATGTCGGCATCATCACTGGACACAAGGGCTGCGGAGGATGATTCCGAACCAACAATGCAAGATTCCCGTAGTAACAGAGACCCTTGCTCAACAGCTATAACGCTTTGGCCGGCCTCGTTGCTCCTAAAATCAGTCGCTTCGAGGATCAGTGTTGTTCCAGAAGCATCAACGATTGAACCACTTGCTGTGTTCTGCGCGAAAACGCATCGGTCGCAGACAAAGAAGTTATTATCGACGTTCTGGAGCTCGCGCGTTGGAACAACATCGTCATTTCCTGGGGCTTCAGCCTCAATCTGTATGGTTGAGACACCTGTATTGTTCATCCAAAAGCAATTTTCGAACTCAACAGAGAAAGGCGTTCTAGGGGTCCCAGCAACTGATGCACCAGACGCCTTTTCCATGGTAATATATCGGAGTTTTACGTCTTCAACGCTTCTGCGTAGCAATATGTGGTTGCTACCGCCAGACAGCACGCAGGAGCCTTGTCTCCTTGATCCACACTGAATAGTGACCCCGCTAGCTCGGATCAACAAGGGAGCGAGGTCGTCGGCTTCCATCTCCGTCATATTTATAGTTGTGTTGGGGCAGATGGTGAACACTTCGTCACCGTCGGATTCCCTGACAGATGCAAATAGACTTTCCCACCGAGATGCATTGAAGCACGGTCTTGACGCAGTTGGGGCGGCTGTTGGAGATTCGGGACTACTGGTCAGGCCTGAAGAAGGAGCTGGAGAAGCTGTTGGTGTTTCCAGCGATGGCTCGTTTGATAGCAGCTGTGTCGGAGCAGGGCTGCTCTGCGATTCCAGGCTACAAGTCAAAGCATCGAAGTCATTACAAGATACCGGATCTCCAACTCGGAGTATGTCACTGCAGTTTCCAATTTCTGCAACATTGTCATCACCGAAATTGTTCTCTTGCACGAAGGAGTCAGCCGCTGATTGCCACAAAAGGATAGACCCCGAAACGTTTCCTCTATTTCCCACAAAACACGAGTCGTAGACCACGAGTCCAGCTTGATACAAAGCGGCAATTGCACCACCACCTTCAGTTCCATTGTTTCCGTTAAAAGCGGTTCTCGATACATTCACATCACCTTGGACATTGACGACGGGTGAGAACGCCACCAAGTTGTCATCAAACAGGCCGGAGTCAATTGCGACAAACATTGACTTTGACGCTGGGGCTTCACCATCCTCACCCATCAGGAGCCATCGCTGAGTTTCGAGGAAGCTCAGCACAAGGATGACCGCATCGCCTTTGTGACCGGAAAATTCGCAGTCTGTAAAAAAAGCCGTCGAGGAACTATCCCCCATGGCTGTAACACTAACATTCGTCGACCCCAGAAAGGTTACTCCTTCGATTTGAATTCCTTGGACTGTTCCGTTGATTACTAATTGATGCTCTCCACCAAAGACGACACAACGATTGTCACGTTTACCATCATTGCCGCAGCGCAGAATGGTATCGTTCTTGTCCAACACGAGAGGGACGTCATCTGCACTTAGTATCAGCTCGGCTCCCGGACATATAACGAACGTATCACCACCTTCAGACGATTCCACACTATTCGTCAGCGAGGACCATTCCGAATGGCAGCCCTCCTCCTTCTGCCCGCACGGTTCCAGTGAACTGCATCCAGCCCGACAAGCGTCCAGATTCCCGTTGAGGCACTCTTCGCTGTCTATCGTCTGAAGAAAGATGCCATCACAGGGTATTTGCTCTGATGTGTTATTCAACCCGCAAATCGGCGCATCGTCACTTCGACTGAGTGAAGCTCCAAGATTTATGTAGATGACGCCAAGATTTACCGTGTTACCCAAGAACTGGACATCTTCCATCCTTGCATTTCCGCTGTCGAGTCTCACAGCGCTTTCATCAGGCCGATTGTTCAGGAACTCACTTTGCAAGATAATGAGATTCGACCCTTCATTTGAGATTGTGTTTGAGGAGGCAGAATTTCGCTGAGAAGACACATGTGAGCTGGCGGTTGTGGTGACAAAACAGAGATAATGGTGTTCACGACTTACCACAAATGATGAGTTCGAGATTGTCACTTTAGCCAAACTTGTCGTCAATTCGTCTTGAAGGTACCTAGTACGGGTCAAGGTGCCACCGGTGAGGCTGCTGGTAATCTCAAATGTTTCCAAACCGGTGTTGTTCTCCCATTGACAGTCACCGAAAGACACGGAGGACTCTGTCGTTGGGTCCACAATGACACGCACCGAAAAAGTGGTAGAGTCGAGAAACGTCATCCCGATTACATTGGCAGTTGTGGTATTGATCACAAGGTGAGACGAGCCCCCAACGATGGTACAATTGCCTGACCTGAACCCATCACCTCCGCAAGTTATGACTGTACCAACTTCAGATATTTCAATTACCTCATCCTCGCTATCGACCGCCATCACGGTATTGGGGCAAACCACAACTGTTCCACCGGGAGAGATCTGAAGAGATGTTCGAAGACCAGCGTATGATGAAACACAGTCTGGTACAAAACCACAGCTTTCCAGCGGCGAGCAGATCACCGAACAAGCTTCCTCGTCGTCACTGTCTTCACGGCATTGGACAGGATCAGCAGCTTCATAAAGTGTTCCATTGCATGCGTTCGAGTCTGTGTTGTTTATTCCACACGAATCTTCTATGATGAAGCCCCTGCTGTCAATGCCAACACCAAGCACAGTATTCAGAGCTTCGTTGTTTTTGAATTCGGAATCATTTATTTGATTCAAGCCTCCAATCCCCCCGACAATTCCTTGGCATGCGTTTCGTCGAAAAGAACACCCCTCTATCTGCAACTCGAGAGCACGGTTCTCCACTACGAACTTGCTTACATCGTTGTCCATGAACCGAGATCCTGATATTCTCACAGCCGCTTCTATTGTTTCGTCCTCTTCAAGATCACCTTCTGGTGCCGCCAGTATGACATGATCACCACGATGATTTCTCCAATCACAGTTTTGAAAGACAATTGCGGATGGTGCAGTAGGATCAACGTCAAGCTGAATCGACATTTCTTCCGATCCAGAGAACACGACACCATCGAAGTGAACCTCTGTCGCACCATCTACAATGCGGAACTGTACGTTTCCACCATCAATGGTGCAATTTGAATCGCAAGTTATAGCGACTGCACTCTCAGAAATCTCCAGTGGCTCATTCAAATCATCGAGACTGATCGTGGTGTCAGAGCAGAGCTGTAAAGTGCCTCCATCTGCCAGCGCCGCTTGCAGTCCGTCGAGAGTGCCCACACACCTTTGGTCAACACATGGAAGATAGTCGAAGCATGCTGGACTGCACTGAATCTGGTTGTCGATGCTGCATTCGTCTGGATTCCCAACCTGCAGAAAAGTTCCATTGCACACCGGCCCGGCTGAATTTCCAGATCCACAGATGCCCGATTGGTTAAGACGTGCGTTACCCGACAGATAGATCATCCCGGTACCTGTAGCCGTATTGTTCTCGAAGCCAAGCGAGTGCAGTTGATGAAAACCTTGTTGTAGATCAACGATTGGACCATTTGCGACGTTGCCATCGAACTGGACCTTCTCCACCCTGAGGTTTGCGATGTCGTTGAAAACAATGGCTCCTTCCACAGTGTTGTTTAAAAAAGTACATTCCGTGATCTCGATCTGAGCTGTGAATTCTTCCGAAGAGACATCGTTGTTCTCTGCTAGAGTGTCATTCAGGATCTCAATCACAGCGAAACCTCCATTGTTTTCCCACGCGCACCCCGAAAGTTGAACCAGTGGCCCCTGCTTGACCCGAATCGAGGAGTTGGTGGCTCCTTTGAATAGGATACCCTTGGCAGTCACTGACAAGCCTTCTTCGATGATGAGATGAGAACCCTCGCTAATTTCCCAGACACAATAAGCTTCTGGATCAAGGCACCTGATATCAATCACTGATTGTGTCGAGGGGAGAGTGAGAAGCTCCGTGTACTCAACGTTCGGACAGAGGAGAAACTCGGTAGCCCCATCCTCCATATCTTGAACGAACGAGGCAACATCTAGGTGCCCAGTGAGGCTCGAATCGGAGGGACAGGCACTGGTTCGTACATCCGATAGTCTTCTCGATGCTTCACCAGATCTGGCGGCAAACGCTGCAAGCAGCAGAAGCGTCAAGCAGAAACTGAGAACACTGCGTGACCTCCTCATTTTGCGATATAGTTTGCTAGGTGAATTGTTACAGTCGTCTTCAGCTGGTCGTTGCGCTCCAGCCTTGTGTATTGTAAGTTCAAAGAGAAGTATCGTACCTGGTATTCCCTTGTATCCTCCCTCTGCCTTGTTTTGGCACGATCCTTGCTTGCTTGGACCGAAACGCAAAAAGAAACAAAATTATGCCTGTGAAACGGGATCAAACACTGGTCATAGTGAAATTTTCCACCATGACCCGCCGAAAATAGGTTGTTTTCCAGTGATCTGCATGCTGGGCTGGTCACGAAGAGTTTTTGAGGACATCATTCTCGGACATGCTGGGCACCCGTAACGTACGAGGATGACATCGTCTGAAAGCTGAAAGTCATAAATGACCGTGTCGTGCCTCAAGCTTTTGCCCGCGGCAAGTGTCTCGGTCACCGTCTCTTGCAAGTAAAGACTCACTCTTCCCATCATCAACCGCATTCGTTCACCATGGGGTCGCTCTTTGATCAAGTGATAAACACAATCCCAACATCCAGAGAGATCCGAAATCTTATCCCTTCGGGCCCGAGAGTGGATGTTCGAGGACAGTCGCAATCCTGCTACAAAACGTTAGGAAAATCAATCTCCAGATGTTTTCAGGCCTTCCTCAGCCGCGTCCTGAAGAACCCTCATCAATCTGTTGCCATCTTTTTCCTTCTGGGTCTTGGAGGCATATTCTGGATGGACAGCCAGCAGCGCTTTGATCCGACACCATCGCAGATACGCGGGGGAGGTGCTCCGAGCGGGGAATTGAGCATCGTCACGAAGTACACCACTGGGGACGAAGATGAGAACGCCAACCCTCAGCATGCCCCGCGTATAAAACTGCCGGTCCATTTCAACTACCTCAACAAAAACGATGCAACGGTCCCCACGACACCAATCTTCTGGTTTCTGCCTCGTTCAGGAGGCAACACAGTGACGGAGATCTTTGGGAAATGTAGAGGTATGGTCATCGCTGGCGCTTGGATGGGCACGGCGAGCAAGCTGCAGATTGTCCACGAGAATGGGATGAAGCAGGTCACTGCAGACTTAACTACAAAGGAAAGCAGAAACAAAGCTCGTGACATGGGACTCAAAGATGCAAACCCCAATATCCTACTCCTGTCTCCCAACGTGTACGAAACTGCGGATGTGTTCGGGGGATCCTTCCAGGCAGAACTTTGGACTTGGATGCGTCATCCAGTCGAACGACATATTTCTTACTATTTCTATCTCAAGTCCTTGCCCATGGGACATCCTCAATACAATCCATCTATGCAAACGTTAAGTTTGTCTGACTGGACACAAACACCAATGCACTCACCAAACGCCATGCTGGCGACTCTTTTGGGGCTTCCCACTAACCCCATGGGGTGGACCGAAATTGACCTCACGATTGCCAAGAACCTATTGCGAGATAAGGCCAAGATTGGCTTGCTGGACCAGAAGACGGAATCTGTGCGACGGTTCATACACGGCCGGCAAGTAGGAGCCAGTGGAGCTCGAGAATGTCAAGAGCGACTGCTAGACTACGCCTGGACTACCAAGGGTCGACATGATCCTGTTGGGAAGAAAAGTGACGCCTACCAGTTGCTGTTGCAGAGCAACTCGCTGGATATGAAGCTTTACGAATACGCTGTGTACCTTTTCGGTGAGCAAGCGTCGCTCTACGTCTAAACTCGTAGGGTTCTATATACTAGTATTTCTTACATTACCGTTACGTGTACTGTACTACTGAGAAGGAAGTTCCTGGAACATGGCAGTAGACTGCTACAGAGGACGCCCGTAGTTCTTTGAGTACCGGATACGAGGTTCACACACGCGCCAAACTCTTTGCGAACTCCTTCAAATTTAGGCCGCGCGCGTAGTAGAAGTTCGGAGAATTCGGATATCATGGTCTTGGTTGAGGCGGATGGCTATTGGTTATTGTTGCTCACGAAATCAAAAGTTACCAATGCCCACGAAGTGCAAGTAGACCCCAGTGACAGACTCGCAGTTGTGCACTCTTATGGTTTGGGCTTGTTAAAAAAGAATGCAATCTTATACTCTGGAGTATGCCCTTGCTCTCGGGTGCTGAGGTGCGGAAGACCTCTTCTTGGCATAGGTCGCGAGTTGAGAAGATGGGACGGAGCGGCTTGCAACACGCCTCGTTCTCGTAAATTGAAGAATGCTAGGAATTAGGTTAGCGGAAACATTGGAGTGGGCCTTATTATAGAGAAATTGACAACGTTTGCAGTTTCGAAGCTGTGTGTTGTGCATGACGCTAGACCGCAGGAAGAATCTACCACAAACCTCATAGAACCCACAGGACGCTGCAATCAATATCGCATTGTCCCCAGGAGAAACAAGATGCCAACGATGGATTCTATAGATGTGCTGCCTAAAGATTATGCCCTCCGAAATGTCTCGCTAGGTTTAGTCATGAAAATTGTCATTTGCCGAATGGCGCAGGCAGAAGCTTCTAATTGGACTTGGATTTGCAATCAATTCATGTGCCCACCTGAACTAGCCTCTACACAGGTCACTAGAGCATATTGCTGTAAAGTTCAAGCCGAATTCAGGACCTAGAGTGGGTACTCTATGCCTAGGTGCAACCAATCGTGCAGTGGTTCGTGGCTAATAGAGCGACGATGAAGCGCGGAGAGTTTCTGGAGATGTCGCATTTGATTCATCCGACTACAGCGACTGCGTACATTTCTACGTCGACATACTGGGCATTATTTTCTTGCAATATTCCCCGCACCCCCCCACCAAAAACAGAAACAGTGACCATATCCTCCTCTTGGAAACAATTTCTTCGTTGTGAGTAATGAAACCATGATTCTAATGATACATTGCCCCCCATGACATGGGCAATGAGTCAATTGTTGTCGTTTGAGCTTGTGAAATTCGTCATGGCGTTGAGAAAAGGGCTGCAACCACCACGGTGTCTTTCCCTACGCTGTCACCTACGGTGATTCCTGGTACATTTTCTACAGGCTCGCCATGTCAAACGATTCTCTTTGTTCTCTGAGTTTATTTTTGTTGTTGGTAGAAAGCTCGTATTTAGAACGGCAATTAACCGTCCGATGATTCAATTTCCTGTTGTATTGGAGTTTGCTATTTTTTTGCCACCTGAATCATTCGTGTTACCTACGGTCACGGTGGGGACATTTCAGATTTTCTTAGAGATTTTCGGTGTTGATTTAACGGCAGAGGCTTATGCTCGATCTCAAGGACTGTATGTTTTTTTTCAAAGGAAGAATGCGAAAACATGTAAATCGCCGAATATGTAATAATGAGCACTGATGATGTCACGAGCTTCGGTGCACGAGCTTTTTCAGCTGGTGAAACCCTCGTTCTTTTGTTGCTGAAATGACCGCTACAGCTTTGCTGCCCTTCACCTTGATCATTGCTCACCCCTTCCCTCTCTCTTTTTCGTCCAGTTTAATACTTTGAGCAGCAGGGAGATTAGTCTTCCTCTGCAATTGAAAGATTAACGGAGATATGATGGTCCCGTTTGACGGGGCGACGGGTCAGCAGTCGTCGCAGCATGGAGGGGTTGGCCCCTCCATGCCCCGTCCCCCAATGCCCCCCGGGCATCATGGGAACCCTTCACCGGGGATGCCTCAGCAGCATCACGGTCAATCCATGAATGCAGGTTACCAGCACCCAAATATGCACAGACAACATTCGTCAGGGATGCCTGGTGGCCCAAATTTCTCGATACCGCCGTCGCCTTCATCAAGGCAGAATAGTTTCGGTGGTGTACCAGGTGGGGGTGGCCACTATCAGGCCCACTCTCAATCGTCTCATCATCAAATGCGGTCTCCAGCGACTCATCAACAGCACGGCCATCACGGAATGCAGATGCATTCCCAACCGAGCCAAGGATCACATTCTCATCAATCAATTCCGCAACATATGGGCATGGGTTCTGGTGGCTCGTCACAACAACATCCGAACATGGGGTCCGGAGGGATGCAAGATAATCGTCAGCGAAATTATATTGCAACGGGGATGAACGGAAATTGGCAGAGCGACAAGGACATGCCACACCGTCGTGAGATGATCCAACAAATGTAAGTAGCTCGTGGCTCACTCTGATGATCACCGTCTTGGTAGTAGGCTCACCGTTTGTTCTCAGTGTCAAAATGCTTAAGAAAGACAAGAACGGATCCGCGGAGTGGCTGAACAAGCTTCCACAGATGGCAAAACAGCTCGAAGTGTCATTGTATCGCAATGCTAGATCGTTCGACGATTATATGGACATGACCACTCTGAAACAGAGGTTGCAATTAATTGCCATGGAAGTTTCAAGGAAAGCGAAAAATCAGAGTGGAGACCGGGGAAGTTCTAGCAGCAGCGACAGACGAAGCGGCGACCGGAGCAACAATATGTATTCTAATAACGGCGGCATGCATGCGCCACAGCACCAAGACATGATGCGGGGGAATTCTCAAGGAGGCGGATCACAGTCGCCGTATATGAGCAACCAAGGGCAGTCGAATCATGGGATGTCGTCATCATCGTCCCATCAACAGCAACAGATGATGCAACCGAACCAACAAATGTCAGCCCAGCGCTCAAGACAGGTGGTGAATATGGATGATATCAATCCAATGGCTGGGAGTACATCCGGTGGAGGAAACGACATTATGAGGCAGTCATCGAGTGGGAACTACATGGGAAATTCGAGAAATGCGATGCCCAACCAAGCACCTGCGAGGAGCTCCTCAACTTCTGCTGCTGCTGCTGCTGGTGGTAGCGCGGGGAACTCGAACGCCTTGCCACAGCGAAATGATCCCGAATGGAAGATTCGCATCCGACACAAGCAACAACGTTTGCTCTTGCTTCACCACTCTGCCAAATGTCCGCACGAAAATGGAACGTGCACGGTGACTCCTCATTGTACGGACATGAAGCGACTGTGGCGACACATGGAAGGATGCAAGGACAACAATTGCCGCGTTCCACACTGTTTTTCTTCTCGTGCTATTTTGAGTCACTACAGAAAATGCAAAGACGCTCAATGCCCTGCATGCGGCCCAGTGAGAGAGACTGTACGGAAAGCTGCGAAGAGCGGCTCAAGTTCGTCACGAAGAGCTGGGACGGAACATGCGATGATGAGGCCGAATCAACCCAGCCAGCCTCAGCAGAACCAACTGAACAACTCTACGTTTCCCAATAATAACAGGATGTCGTCTTCTGGCCCATCTCAAAACCATAATATGGTCACAGCGTCTCCGGATCCCATCGCACCCAACATGCCTGGTGCTGGATATCAACAGTCGTCGTCAGGATCAAATTTTCAGCAACAACGGTCGACTTCTCAGTCCTCCTCAATGCCGCCACCAGTTTCTGGTCCAGCCGCATCTTCTGGCATGCAGTTTCCTACCGGTATGGCTTCATCATCGTCGTCTTCGACCTACCGCTCTAGCTCGCAAGGTGGTAACAACTTATCGTCTTCTACGCAACCAATGGCTCAACAGCAAATGTTTCGCTCTGATTCGCAAAAAGCGGACCCTATGGCATCTTCTTCGAGCAGAAACGCGAACATGTCATCCTCTCTTGGGAGAACTGGCTCTGCGTCTGCCAATCCAGCTGCTTCTGGATCCGGCTCCGGAGGAGCATCCAGCGGAGCAAGAGGCCAGAATTCTACTGAGTGGCAGAAGGTGCGCCATAAACAGCAGCGTCTCTTGCTTCTGCGGCATGCTTCGAAGTGTCAATTCGAAGCAGGGAAATGTACCGTCACTCCGCACTGCGCAAGCATGAAGAAACTGTGGGAGCACATCGCCCATTGCAAGAACCAACAGTGTACTGTTCAGCACTGTATGAGCAGTCGATATGTGCTTAGCCACTACCGACGTTGCAAGGACCCAAGATGCCCAGCTTGTGGCCCCGTCCGCGAAACGATCCGAAAGAGCCACGAGAAGGAAAAGGGCCGCTCCAAACCAGGCGAGAATGGTAGCCTAAGCATGGATGAAATCAACATGGAAATCTCCAGCTCCTCTGGACCAGTCGAAGCACCGAAGGCACCAAGCGTTTCCTCTAGCGAGCCGCGCCAGAAGCGCTTGAAGACCGAACACTCTGGGTCGATGCCAACTTCATCTGGATCAATGCCTCAGTCAACAGGCAAAGGCTCATTACGAGGAAAGCCATCAAAACCGGCTTCAGTGCCAAGTAGACCTGCACCAGCGAAGCCTCCGGCCGAAACGAAGTCATCAGAGAAGGCACCACCAGGAAAGTCTACCAAGAACCCCAAGCTGGACGACCATTCCCTTCTCAACAGTTTCTCCATCAAAGAGATTGAACTGCACCTTGCCTCTCTTCATAGAGCTGTACAGCTCCCTCCTCAGAAACTGAAAGCCAAGTGCAGCGAGCTCCTGAAGGGCTTGCAGTCCCACCAACATGGCTGGGTTTTCAATACCCCCGTTGACCCAGTGGAGCTTGGACTCCCCGATTACTTCGAGATTGTCAAAAAGCCAATGGATCTCGGCACAATCGGAAAAAAGATCGACAGTGGCGCTTACCACTTCATTGCGGACTTCGCAACTGATGTCAAGCTAACCTTTGAGAACGCAATGGCGTACAACGAAGACGGTTCAGTAGTTCACGACATGGCAAAGGATTTGAAGACAAAGTTCGTAGCCGACCACAGGAAGCTGTTGACTCAACTTGAAGCCGAAGACCGGGAAGCTAGGAAAAACGATCGTGCATGTACACTGTGCGGCTGCGAGAAGTTGCTGTTTGAGCCTCCTGTGTTCTTCTGCAACGGCATGAATTGCCAGAGTAAACGCATTCGTCGCAACAGCCACTTTTACATTGGAGGCAATAGCCAGTACTTCTGGTGTAACCAATGTTACAATGAGTTAGACGGCGGGATTCCGATTGAACTGGTTGACATCACCGTGATGAAAAATGATCTGAAGAAGAAAAAGAACGACGAGGTCCACGAGGAAAGTTGGGTACAGTGCGACGAGTGCGAAAGTTGGATTCACCAGATAT